>JAMKCH010066541.1:0-145250 GCA_023653785.1 Ophioderma brevispina
AGATGTGCACTGCAGCACGTCGTGGATTTTTTTCACTTTAAGTGTGGGTGGTAGACAATTGATGAAATATGAAAATCCTGAAATTTTGAGCAGTCATAGTCAATTTCGTTTCCCCGCTAGAGCAATTGGAAAATTAGGGGGGTCACCACACAAGTGCCGCCCAATGTGAACGACATGTTGAGAGGGTCCACAGATTAGTAAATAACTCCAAAAAGTAAGACATTTTTATTGTCCTCTTTTGGGTCAATCCATGTACAAGTAGACTCTGTCAACCAAATTAACCAATACAATTTATGAACACATTAGAAAAGTAATAGTGAGGTACAGCCCCTTGAAATGGTAATTGTACTTGTTTTTTGGACACATTTTGACCCCCCCTGAAAACCAATGGTGACATTCGACACCGCCCCTCAGCTTCAGATATGGTTGAAGATTATGTATGCATTAAACACTTTCCCTGAAAGAACTAGCTTTGTCTTTATTTTTCACAACAACATCAGTTACCACAAAGGTATACGTGACCCCGAGGTCATTGTACATGCACAGCGTATATCACCATCTACATTCTATGGGGATATCAGCAAAAGTATTTTGTGCAGAAAACATGAAGACTCGAGAACACCAAGGCTGATTCTTTCAGAATGTTTCCTTTTGATGATGTCTTCAACATAGCTGAGTAGAGGGGTGATGTTTTTCACATGATTTTCATGGGGGCTCATCATGTCAAATTGCAAAATTGGATTTTTCAATAGGCTGTAACTCTCTTCTTACTAAACCTAATGTACTTATTCTTGTAACTGGTAAAATGTCCTGCAGTGTGACTCTGGTTAACAAGAAAACGGACATTAAAATATTGTTACAGAGTTCTGACACCCCCCCAAACTTGTTCCCACATGAAGGATATTGCATTTCTACACCCAAAGAACTTTAAAAGTAAAGGAGCTATCACATTTTTGATGCCGATAGTGATTTTCAGTTAGGAAGTTTTCCATTACAAGTTTTATGGACCCTCATCAAAATTGCTTTTGGGCATCCCACAGCATTTTATGGTGACCCCCCCTATTTCTGAATGTTCCTGCGGGAAAATGACAGGCATATTAAGCGCAAATTTCAGGATTTTCATTGCTCATCAATATCGATCACACCAAAAAAGAAAAAAAATCCATGACATGCTGCGGTGCCTATCTCGAGTGTGGACAGGTGGAATAGCCCAGTTAAGGGACGCTTAGGATATGGGAATTATCACTTAGCATGCCCTTTTTGTTGCTTGTACCTAAAGTGGTTGTTGCTTGTACCTATAAGTGGTTTCACTTCATTGTCACAACTCAACACTACACCTCTGGAGTAAGCCACAGCATCCTTGATCTCGTTTTTCGCGGACAGTTGGGTGATTTGGAACAAGTTGATTGATCACAGGGAGTGGAGTTGTTGGAATGCCCGAGTCGGTGTATTATTCAACATGCGAGTGAATTTTGTATGCCTGAGTGCAGAAATGTTGTTCAGTAGTACCATTAGTCCTACCAGGTAGCAACTGATTTCTTCTCTTTTCCCCTACATTACGGCATAAAAAATATTGTTTGTTTGGCGTAACGGAGAAAATAAAACCTAGGTGGTCGGTCGGTCAGATTTTAAAAAAAAAATATTTTTTTTAGATCTTTCTCCAATGTTTTACTCTAAACTGCAATAAACAATGAGTGCGACTATTTTTTAAAGCATTTTTCCAATAACATAGCAAAGATCTTTTATTATTACTTGTTGGGTTGCTTTTTGTTGTCTGTTTTTATTTTTCCGTCTCTGTGTTGGTAAAAAAAATATTTTTTTTTTTAATTGTGGATGAAAAAAAATGGGTCGGTTCGGCCAGAATATTTTTTTTATTTTGTGCTAATTGCATAAAAACTTTTGAGTCGGCCAGGTTTTTTTTTTTTTTAGGGTCGGTCGGGTTACGCCAAACAACAAATTTTTTTATGCCTAAGCTTGTATACTCCCTTTTCCAAAAGAAAAGTGGGTACTAAAAAACTTGAATGCACATGGCTTAATGTGTGGAAATTTGCAGTTTTGATTTTTTTGGAAGTTACCCAAGAACCTTTAGGCAAGAGTTAGCACTTTTAAAAAAGTTCTATCTTGTAGGCTAACAACAGCAGATGGCTGAGAATTGATGGGTTGGATACATCCTAAATCTAAATTGCACCCAAATAAAACGTATTATAGAGGTTTCAGAATGTGTTATAGCCTTATAGGCTTGTTAATTTAAATGCAGGCTGTAAACTAATGTTTATCCCATATTGCATACCAATTTCTGATGCCATTTTAAGGCCTAAAGTGTACAGGGTGTATGCAATGATATCAAATTGAAGATATACTTATTTTCAATTAATTGTGGTTATGGTTTGGTGGGAAATTATCATTTGGAATAAAATAGGACCTTAGGTATAATGTGACAGTTTACATTTATAATTAAGAGAATGGTCAAAAAAGATTAGTAAAAAGAAAACAAAAAGTTCTACCATCATGTAAGCATTGTCCTGAAATTTTATTGTTAAGATTTAGGGTTGGGTTAGAGTTACGGTTATGGTTAGTGTTATTAAAAATGATGTTTGTAAACATGAAGGGTCCTGGGGAAGACTCAACAAAGATTTAATGTCTACCAACACTGACTGATTCTCTAGCTGTAGCTGTCTCAAAAAGAATTTTCCCCAAGTTTGGTACAAAATGCATAATTGTCAAAGTAGGCATTTTTGGATTTGTGTAAAAATTAACGGAAAGCTGGCCAAAAACCATATTGACCACGGTTGTACAATTCACACACCCACAGCAGCAAGGCCATTGAGTTACTGACATCTAAATGCATTGAAATAACCTATTAAAATAACCTTTTTTTTCTAAAGTAACCATTACTTAATTAGTACCAACTGTTGTTGACAATAATTCTTAACAATAGTCAATGCCAGTACTATAACTTAACAGGGGGAGGCAGGGACCCCTCACCCCCATGGGTATGATCGGGGAAATCAGCTTAAGTGCCGGGAAACCAGGGAAGTGGCCGGGAAAAGGAAAAGCAGAAAGGGAATAAAGAAAAAGAGAGGAAAGGAGATAGTGAGATGCAAAGGGAAAGAGGGATGGATGTGGAATGTGTGTGATGTTCAAATATTGATTCCCAAAAGTAGCTCCTCCCAATCAGGTCTCGTTGAAAAATGCGGATCGCCTGGCGAGGGAAGCGAAGTGAAAGTCCCATATTTGTAACAGGCCAAAATTACACACTGTAAAAATGATTAGCCAACCATATTTTATGTCAAAAAATGGTGGGACTATACTTGAGTCAGTACAGTAATTGCCTTCCATTGTGCATTGTTTTAGTCAAGAGGAGATATAGTGTTCTTCCCATAATGCAATTGAATGCAATATTTACAATTTTTGCCCTGGTTGTCACATGAATTTATAGTGACCAAAAATACCTAATTGAACAGGACTTATCCCAATCTTGAAATTTAAGTACATTTTGTCACTATAAATTCATGTGACAACCAGTGCAGTGCAAAACTTGTAGTGGAAGAAATGCATTGTGGGAAGAACTGTATACCCCCTCTTGTTTCAGTCTACTCTGTTTTAAAGTTGTCATTGTAGAACTGTAGTTTGAATAAAAGTTAATGATTTAAAGTACATTACTCATTACACAACTTCACAATTGGTTGATTTGTCAAGTTCACATTACAGACAAGGCATACACTTTACACTAACATAATGATAGTAATAATCCCTAGAATTTGTTGGTGATTTTTCTCTACCAGTTTCCCTTGGTTTATGTGGAGTTTTTCTATTTCACTGAATTGTCAAGGGACCACTTTAATTTTTTTTCTGTGCGAATGATATTAAAGTAGAAGCTGAGCGTGACGGGCTAATTGAAGCATGGCGTGATGGTTATTAATGTTAGATGTGTCTGTATTCTCTTCAGTTTGTGTAAATTGGTGTGCTTGAATGTTGATAACATGAGTGTGATATCACATTGACACTGATAGCACTGAGTATTATTGTCTTAAAATCCATTGTGTTGAAAACCACATTGCTTTAAAGATTTAGCAAATCGGGCTATTGTGTATATGCATAAGGTATTCCTTTAATCCCTATCTTATCACTTTAAAGCCACTATCAGTGATTCATTCAAAAAAGCAAAAATTATTTGAAATTTGCAGGAATAGCTTAAAGCAAAGGATAAGTCTGTAGAATCCTAGTAAGTTATTTTTGCAACTGAAAAATTTACAGAAAAGGAAGAAAACAGCAGTGTTCAAAGATATGAATCTCCGTTCATTTACGTGTTGTAGTAAGTGTCCGCATGGAAAGTAATAACTAAAATATCCATTTCTGTCAGATTGCTTTCATCCTTAGCATTTGTAGGGTATGCTTTTCTGATGTAGCAAATCACTGATGGTGCCTTTAAGTACAAGACATGTGATGTGTTCTGGGAAAACCCGCCACATGTCGCACAGGACAGTTCTGAAAAAATAAAGAAAATAGCTTAAAATCTGTTATTTTGTACTTTATTTTTTGTCAGATTGTATAAGGTGTATCATTTGATGTATCAAAGAAGAAAGAAGTAAACAGTTATGGAAACTTAATATTTCAAACTCTACAGTGATAGTAAAAACTCCAAATATAAATTTCCCACCATGTGGCGGGTTTTCCCAGATCGCATCACATATAGATGTGGGGATAAAACTTACACACATGTATGAGTGTCCATTTTAGTGTAAAAGTAAATTCATTTAATGTTGGAAGACAAGAATTGCAAAAGATTGGTAAAACTGACATTGTCAGTCAAATAAGGTTGTCAACCTAAGATTGGAAACCCTGCAACAGAATAGTCTTTGAAAACTCAGGTATAGGAGAAATTTTATTGTACATCAGTTATGATAAATGTGTTGAACAGTACTAGCCTGGTTGTTGTTTTTATAGTGGATGTACTTGAACATAGCATGAATATTTAGATGATATTTTGAGAGGTCTGTGTTATGCACACTCTGTGCTGTCACATTGGGTTTGCACAGCAGTATGTTTAAGTTACGCATACTGAACACCTAATTTATGTTCTTTGTGCTAATTTGAATTTCTGAATCATTGTAGGAGATGAATCTCACATCTGTACATGAAATTTGCAATTGAAGAATTGGAATATCATTTGTGAAGTAAGATTTTGTGTAGTGTATTGTTGCCATTAGCTTTTATCTCAATTATGATAATGAAGAAAATTAGTAGAGCAAATTTGACAGAATTGGAATTCAAATTGGTAAACCAAAAATAATATTGCTATACGGTACCATCTGAGATGTAGAGTCCTGTAGTATATACCACGTTAACCTAAGTGTACGAATACAGATCCGAATTTGACCACTACAGTCTGTAATGGCTTATTTGAATTTAGCATCAGTTTTAAAATTGCAGCTGGCTTATTTCTTCTATCCAGTGAGGTTGAAGATGAGACTATCTTTTAAAATGATAACACGGGGCTGTTGGAACCTTGTCAGCCATGCCATTGCCAGCCATAGCCGGACCACTTCGAGGGTTGACAAACAGAAGGACGTAACTCATCACTGAAAGAAATATTAAAGAATTTCTTAATTCTTCTGTAATACTGCTTTTGAGAAATGCGATGTTTAATATTTTCTACTAAGCAAATCTATTCATTACTCAAATGTAAACATCTCATAAAGCTCATTTATGGTACTGTAAACAACATTTTATAAACTTAAGTAAACAAAGAACAATTTTTAATTATGAACAGCAGAATTAAAGAAATTCTTTAATATTTCTTTCAGTGCTGAGTTACGTCCTGTTTGTCAACCCTCGACTTGTTCTCACATTTTAAGGACAGGCGTATCATTTTAAAATTAACTTTAGTAAAATTTTGCATCAGATTGTTTTAAATGTTGTATATTTCCAAACATACTGTATCTTTGAGACATCTTGTACTGATATATTAAAATTTTGGAAATTGAAACCAGGCTTGGTCACAACAAGCATATTTTCATCACGTTACTATTTTTTAGTTTTAAAATTAAACCAAGCACCAAATTGCTCAATTTGAGTTACACATTTTCAAAATTTCTTCACAATTAAGGGAGCAAGTCTCCCTCGAACTCCCCACACTGCTTTGTACAAGTGCAATGATTGCCACTACTGTGCCAATGGCCATTATGGCGGACCACTTACAAAATGCTACTGACAGCTATACTGTAAAAGTGATAATTTCCGCGCGTGTAATTTTTCGCGTTTCTGTAATTTTTAACATTTTTGCTTGTTTTTAAATTCGCTCTTTTCAGCTATCCTACATAGACCTACACACAAAATAAACATTTTCGTGAGTTTTTAATTTCGCGCTAGCTCAGAAGTGCGCGAAAAGTGCGAAAATTAATGTAGCGCGACAATTTCCACTTTTACAGTAATAGTTTCCCAATCTGCCATTTGGTCAGTGTAGTATCAATTCTCTATGATACCACAAAATAATTTTCAAGAATTTAACTCTAACCTCAACCCTAACACTTACCCGAACTCCAATCCTAATCCTAAACCTAGTCATTTGGTGTACATGTATCTCATGCAAAATATATGAAAATTAATCACCTCAGAATATACGGTAAATCATTAAGTGTTACATTCACTTTACCTCTTTGGGCACATTGATTTACATGTTTGTACATGTACACCGGGTTAACAATTGAGGATTCACACGACGTGGAGAAGGTCTGTGACATTGGGAAAGCAACTCGGCCCATTTAATACATGAAACATCTATACCTGGTTGCAATGATAAGGATATTATCAAAGTGTATACAAATTCGGGCAATTTTGTTTGAATTTTTTTTTTTTTTTTTTTTTGACTTGTTCTCACATTTTAAGGACAGGCGTATCATTTTAAAATTAACTTTAGTAAAATTTTGCATCAGATTGTTTTAAATGTTGTATATTTCCAAACATACTGTATCTTTGAGACATCTTGTACTGTACTGATATATTAAAATTTTGGAAATTGAAACCAGGCTTGGTCACAACAAGCATATTTTCATCACGTTACTATTTTTTAGTTTTAAAATTAAACCAAGCACCAAATTGCTCAATTTGAGAACACATTTTCAAAATTTCTTCACAACCAAGGGAGCACATCTCCCCGAACTTCCCTCATTGGCCTTTGTACAAGTGCAAACCAATTGCCATACTGTGCCAATGGCCATTATGGCGGACCACTTACAAAATGCTTACTGACAGCTATAATAGTTTCCCAATATCTGCATTTAGTTAAAGGGCAGGGTGTAGTCAATCCTCTTATGACACCACAAAAAATTTGCAAGAATTTCACTCACCTCACCCTAACACTTGCCCACTCCATCCTAATCCTAACTAGTAATTTGTGTCAATGGACGTAAATATAACCCAGACCCGAAGATGTCCCGAACGCGTAACCCAAAATCTAGGTGCCCAAAAGTATTACAGTGAGCATACGCACTTCATTCACATAGTTTGGGCACAACCATATTTGGTGTACGTATCGTCGTATTTGGAAAGTCCTTATGCATATTTATGAGACACGCGAGTATTTTACGTTCGTCACACGTAGTGAGTGAAAACAACCAACAACAACTGATGCCACATGGTATCTCACGGACTCAAAATATCTCTTTTCCTAAGCAAAATTAACAGGGGTCCCATCAGGAGACTTTTGTGCATTAGGGATGCAGGCATCTTTTTCGAACATAGTTTATTCAATAGCTTGGTTTCTCGCCCAAAATATTGCAGAAAAAATCGGCCGATCAGACATGGAACACTGGGAAATGCAACAATGGTATAACATATGCGTGACCACAGATTTTTATAGCGGTTGCTTGCGCTCTCAACAGTGACGACACGCTGCGTGCGTACGCAGCAAGCAACAACCACGGCACGCTATGTGTGAGAGAAAACGGTTACGGGCTTGGGCCTATTCCATAATACGCGCGATTCACTTGGTTAATATTCAGCTCTATGTTTGGTGTTACATGTATTCAGGCAAAATATAATGAAAATTAATCACCTCAGAATATACGGTAAATCATTAAGTGTTACATCACTTACCTATTTGGACATTGATTACATGTTTACATGACACGGGGTTAACAATTTGAGGATTCAAACGACGTGAGAGGTCTGTGACATGGGAAAGCCAACTCGGCCCTTTAATTACATGAAACATCTATAACCTGGTTGCAATGTAAGGATTATTATCAAAGGTATACCAAATTCGGGCAATTTTGTTTGAATTAAATCATTAAGGAAGATAAGGACGCAAACATCCATGAGATCATGTTTTGTCTGAATCTTCTAAAGCCACTATCGGAGATAGATCAGGAACTGGTTTGAGGCATGCTAGTGTGTCGCTCTCCTGAAATACCTTTATTTTTAGTGGTCCGATTTAGTGCACACCTCAATTTTCCAATCCAGTTTTAAGGTGTTGTAGTAAACACCACCCCTACAGTACACCTTACCAACTCCAGAGGAGTTTCTTACAGCTCGTCTGGCTGTTTGAAAACCAAGTATCGGAGAGATATGTTTTCTTAGCGGTTATGGCTAAGGTCCTGTATGAGTGATTCTCTCTTTCCAATGCAACTTCCGGTTGCCTTCAAAATGATACTGGGTTTTTGCTTCCCGAGCTAGATCCATTTTATTGTCTGCAGCTATCATTCGAAGAACAGTTATAATCTGTGCGATAGTGCAAGTTCCTCATTACATATTCTGATTTCTATGGATCCTGATGGGCCTGGTGGACATGTGAAGTATTGAAGAGGCGCAGGGGCTATAGAGGCGCGCGACGTCTTCAGACTGTCACGAAGCTGAAACGTGTTGGTCATGTGTTAAAGAACCAGTTTCTTGAGACATAAAGATGATAAAGATGGAGGCTGTACTAACAGAATAAAGCACAATATTATGATACATCTTTATTCTGTAAGTAAAAATACAAAATCGTGTGAGGGGTTGTTTGATAATGTATTATGAGTTCTGGGTAGTTAGGAAAATAACTTTTTGAACTAAAAGGTCTTCACGACAGGGTCTGTAAGCATGATAGTCTCTACAAGCACATAGTTCCTGATCAATACGATCGCTCCTCAATCACTCACTCACTCACTCATCACTCACTCACTCAACAACACTCCACTCCCTCACCAACACCACTCAAACTCACACAACACCCAAAAACAACCATCACTCACACAACACTCACTCACACAACACTCACCACAACACCCACCTATACATACAACACCCACACACACCCACAACCACACACAACTCCCACCACACACAAAACCAAACACTCCACAATCCACACACAAATGGGTGGCGGGTCATTTGACATGAAAGTAATAGCAACTCACTCACACCAAACACTCACCCGAACACAACACTCACTCACAACACACACAACACTCTCTCATTCACACAACACTGCCACACAACCTCGCTCACACAACACTCACACAAAACACCCACATCACAACACCCACTATAAATACAACACCCCCCCCCACAACACACAAACACCACCCACCCACCCAACAACACACACAACACCCACAATCCCCAATTGTTGCACACCAAACATGGGTGGGGTCATTTGCACATGAAAGTATATGAGAAAAATGTTCTAAAGCATCGATTATGAGAAAATGAAATTGGTTAATGATGATGATGTTGCAAAAAAGGATGTATGTCAGGGAAAAAGTCGCAATTGTGTTTATTTCAAAAAGCATTACACTCAGTGATCTCTTTATCCTTTTCATATTTTTAATCCATCAATTCATTGAATGATGGATTAGTGTCATCGGAGAGCGGCGTGTTTAATATGTCGGCTCTTATTTGCGAAACTAGTCGCCGTTTTATTGGTCCGTTTCCCCAAAAATTCGGCAAAGTGTTTGGGGTAAGTGGGGGGGGGCGAGTTTGCAGTAGGTTTTATTTTTGGAATTTTAGGGACGGGAGGCAAAATTGGGTGACCTTTTGTATCTTTTTGTCAAGTTTGGGACATCATTGATGCCATGCGTGTCCGTCTTTCTACTGAATGTATTGTTATGTGTGCACCTATTAACCGGTACTAGTTTGGTTCTTCGGGCGAAAATAAAACGGTCATCGTATTACCATATCTACCAAGGGCTAACCAGGGACTGGGTCAACACAAGTGCGAGTTGCATTTGACTGAGTAGATTTAGTATGTAAACAATTTCCCTGGAGAAGGTCGCCCGACTCTTATAGAGATGACACACAACGAAGTTGTTTTACTTGAGATCAGACTTCAGTAATGTTAATAACTCGGGGTATTTGCAACCCAGTCTCAAAGAATTTCAGCAATATAATTTGCATACTTTAGTAACAAAACTTCAAAAAAATATAGTTCCGTCCTTAGCAAATATGGTATCGGGGTATCGTCCTGTGCAGAAGGCAAGCCTTGGTTCCCCCTTATGGCATTATATGACTATGCATAGTGTTTATGGTACAGGATGGGAGAAAAGTTGGGGTTGTTGGGGGTTGGTTTCGACGCAAAGTTTAGAATTTTTAGTGTATGTATATTGGTATATTTTTGGAGGTCTTGAGAAACAATTTTGAGTGGACGCTGAGAAACCTTATCTGGTTGTCATTATTAAGTTCTTGTTGGATGTTTTCGATACAATGGACATGGCTACGACAATGTATACCATATGCCAAGCGTGGCTGTCCTCTCAACGAGGTAACACGACGTTGACGGTTTTAAGGCACCTTGACAACGTTGAAAACCAGTTTGGAATTTATAAGTGGTACTTGAAAGTTGAAGGCACTTCATATATTAGGTTTTCTAGATATAAATATTCGTCCTTAAAATATGATAAACAAAAGGAAACTGTTGAAAAACCAGTTCTGGAATTTATAAGTCGTCCTTGAAAGTTGAAGGCACTTTAATAAGTAGGTTTCTAGATATAAATATTTCGATCCTATAAATATGATAAAACAAAAGGAGGTTATTCTATTGCGACAGCGGTGGGCATACTTCGGAATATTTTATAACCCTTACACTGGGCAACTATGCTTCTATTGCGAGTTGGACGACAAACACGCTTGCCTTACTTTTGAAGGTGGGCTTTAGATATTTGTGTCGCGGTGCTTCACTTCATGATTGGCCTTACATTCGATCTTTTACTTTAATATCCGGATTCGTTGAAAAGCGGAAAATGTTGAAATACGTGGCGGTAAGCATATCCATTACTAAGTGAAATCTTGGAACACATCTCCAGGAAATTCATTAAATTTTGACTAGGAATATTCCTAAAAATTGTTCAACAAGAGTCAACGAAATTTGTCATAATAAATCCTCTATTTTTGATAGAGGATATTCCCTCAAAGTGGCCGAAACATACGAAATGAATAGGAATTTAAAAAAAAAACCCGTAAAACCCGACAATTTGCTTTGCTCCAGTAGGTAATGACCACTCTGATATCCTTATACGTGTGCAACCAAGCGACAATGTATTCCTGTAAAAGAGATGCAGATACGATTGTTATCTGGCTTTCTGCATTACAGATCATTGTAAGGCATCCGTGGTAACCTGGAGTGTGAATTTAACTGTTTAGTGTACATTGCCGATACCTTCACACGTAGTCAAAAGAACCATGACCCGTCTCATATTGAGTATATAGAGAGTGGCCTCTAAATGACCCATTGGCCTTTGACCCCATTTTGTCATTACCGAATAACACACTTCTGAAACTAAAATGCTATGACAAACTAAAGGAACCACTGGTCCAGGAATCTTACTGATATGCGCAGAATGACCTAGATGGCCCATGTGCCCTTTGGCCTCTAATGGCCCTATGTAACCTTTTACCCCATTTGGTCAAAATCTTTTACTAAAAAAATCAACTTGTGGGCTTGGTGGGTTGTCCGCTATGGTTTCACCGTCCTTTTACAGACGGATATGAATTGTGGTGGGGTGGTAAAGCTCCGACGTACAAGGTTTGTGGTCACGATTCGGAGGGGTCATTTTTGGGGCCAAAGGGAATCAGGGGTCGTTGTTCGGTAACTGGCGTGCTTTGAAGTATGGATATGAGTTTTTGGTTGGTGTTAGGAGTTTCGCCGTACCAGTTTATTGTTCACGTTTTCGAGGGGTATTTTGGGGTCAAAGGTCATTCAGGGGTACATGGAAAATGATGGTGGTGTTGAGATAAAATAAAAGTATAACAAGTAAGACAATAAGTAACACATTCTTAGGCAAAAAAGATCATTATAGTCTTGGTTTCGACATAGGTTTTCTCCGCTTTCGGATGGACCGCCACAGCAATATTTTTATTTTAAACCTTTACCTGGATAGGCTTGTGTGTGTCTTAGTGTTAACAAATTAACTTCCAGGGTGCAAAGGGATAGGCCTACACGATAAGAAACCGTTGTGATTTGCTGTTTGCCTTTTGAAGAGGCTCATCATGCTATTAGTGCACAAGTGTTAGGTTATAATTATTAGTGCTGGTTGTGGACTTTGTTCCACTGACAGTCCCTAAACGGGGCGTTGTCAGACGGCGGGAGCCCTGTCCATTTTTTTTCGGGAAAGCTTTCATTTTTTAAGAGCTCTATTCTGGTGCAGTTATATGTTGTAGAGGCTCCATTTTCAAGTTAGGAGCCTTGAAAGTTGACTTTACTTCGACTTTTCATTCCTATTTTTTTTAAATCTGTCAATAGGTACGTAGTTCCTATGACGTTCTAAATGGGGCTGTCATAGGCGGAGACTGTCAATGTTTTGTGACAGCTTTATTTTAAAGAGCTCTATCTCATGATTAAGTTCAACTATGGTAGTGGCTTGTTTTCAAGTTACGAACCTTTAAAGTTGACTTTTAATTCAACCTTTCATGTCATTTCTTTTAAAAAAATCCAAATGGACTAAGTCCTACTGACAGTTCCTTAAAATGTGGAAGGCTTTCAATTGATCTGTAGGACAATATCATTGGCTGTAGTCATCGAATCAAATCTCCGATTCCAAGATCTAAACTCCTGATTGCACAAAATCTCAATTGGCAGCTCCGCAAAGGTCATCCAGGGGTCTTGTTTTTTGCGTAACTTAGCGTGCTTTGACAAGAGAAGATATCAGTAGCCTTCCCACAATGATTGCCTTCCAATGGAAGTTTTTGTACAGGTATTCATGTGAATCGTTAGATATGAAAACATTCTTAAAATGCAAGTTTGTGATCAGTTACCAGTCAAAGTTAGCCATGTTGTCATCTCTAACGATTCAACATCAGCAGCTGTACAAAACCTCAATTGGAAAGCAAGATTGTGGAAGCTACTGGTATCTTATCTTGTCCTTTGGACGATGATATGAGTTTTGGATGGTGGTAAGAGTTTCGCCGTACAAGTTTTGTGGCATGTTTTCGAGGGGTCATTTGGGGTCGAAGGTCATCAAGGGTCGTTTCGGGTAACGTGGCTGTACTTTGACATATGGATATGCGTTTTGGTATGGTGGTAGAGTTTCGCCATACGAGTTTTGTGGTTCATGTTTTCGAGGGGTCATTTGGGGTCAGAGAATGTAGGGGTCAATTAATTGGGTAACTTGGCTGGTATTTCATACCCATGCTTTGACGTATGGATATGAATCACCCAGGGTGCTAATTAGGTCGAATCCAGTACCTTGGTTTCTGTTTTGAAAACTGTCCAGTATACTCATCGAAGGGTATATCAGCTAGCGAAGGACCCACGCGCAGCTTTGCGGGTCCACACTAGTTATATACAATTTCTGCCAAATAAATTACAGTGACCACCAAACAGGCTCCAAAGGAACTTGTAGGACTAATATGTTAGTACATTTGACCTCTTATGACCTAAATGACTTTGACCCAACGTTCAAACCTTGCAACATCCATATATTATACCGGTGGTCGGTCTGTCACGGTCTGTTTGACTGCATATGTTCTCTGAGACCGAGGGATTGCACCTTCATGCAACTTGGTGGGGGATGACCCTTGACCTTACGAAAACCAGTCTGTATTGGTTAGTGGCTCAAAGGTCATCAGGGGTCATCAAAGTCAAAGGAGCATCCAATGGGGGTCAAAATTTGGTTATATTCATGCGGAGACTTGGTGGGCGGGGTCGATTGTTGAGGATAGAAAATTTTAAAGGTCATGGCAAGGTCATCAGGGGTCATTCAAGGTCAAGGAACCGCCAAAAAACCAGAGGGTCATTCAAGCCAGGGTGATCGCCACAAACACAGGGTGATAGCCAATCCAGGATCGCCTCGTTAAAATACTATTAAAGCAACCACGGTCAGAACTCTTATGGTATGAACAGAATGACCTAGTATGGGGGCCCATAGCCTTGACCACCAATGACCCTACTTGACCTTGACCCCCAAAATATCTAAACATTCTTCCAAGTTAAGTTGATAGCACCAAAATTGCTCAAGATAAAACAACGCAAGACCAGTGGGCTAAGTCAATTGACCTTGTATGACCCTACATGACCTTGACCCCACAACTCCCACATTCCCTAACCATCCCATTGATGGATTACTGCATCATTGTGACTCGTTGCTATTTCCTTGCTAAATATAAGCTTCCTTCATATACAGTACCAATATTGGGCATACATCATATGAGAAAATGAGTGTAATACATTATTAAATTGGATACCACTGCATACATGCAATGCCCAAATATAAATGTTGGGAAATCTAGCTCTCTCTGTGGAATTTGGTTCCATTCAACGGAAACTAAGCAGTTTTGTAGGCATGCCCTGGTGATGTGGACGGCATCACAAAACATTTTGCATTTGTTGTTTTCATGTGTCGATTGCAAATTAATTTTATTGAAAGATGGTTTTTGTCTCAGTAGTCCAATAGGTGTACGTGGTATATGTACGATGTCACATTTTACCCACAAGTATAACCCCCGGCCCGTTGCGGTGGGGGGGTGCAACCATATGGTCCTTTTTTGGATTCTGAATCACCATAAAGTGGCCTTTCGTCCAAATTATCCAAAATTTTGGCCCCTGTTATATAAAAATTCAGCAAAAAGTTGACCTCTTTGCTCTACTGCCAACAGTAAAGGGCAGAAGTGAAGACGTTAAAAATTTGTATCTAATTTACCTGAGTTGTGAAAAATTTTAGCTTAAACATGCTTAACGGTGGAATAAACATAACCTCCTACTATTCATTCATAAACCCATTCTGAAAGTACAAAATGCTAAAAAGTTAACTAACTACACAGATGTCACGAGTCTTTAACATTTATATTTGCATAAAGAAAGTTTCAAATTAAATGAAACCAAAAGTGTTGATTACATGAGGGATTTAACAAGTATCCTAAGCTATTAAAGAGCATAAATTTGTTACAAGGTTCTGATCAAAAAGGGCAAATAAATTTGCGGGAGTGGTGATGGGAGAGAGAAGAGAGAGATAAGAGAAAGAACAATAATTCCAACATCAAGATTAACAAAAACCACCTTGCAGTTAAACAATGACCTCACCACCACCACCAACGCATGACCCAAAGCAACATTTTTCATATCAAAAGTCTGTACCATGGCACCAGTAGTGGAAAAACAGGCCAGCTTGCTGGGATCTATTGTTCACAGAATCATATTGGATAGTGATGTGTAATTAAGCCGGATATGTTTTATACTGCTGGTCAATGGGTACACTCAGCAGGGTGCGTACTATAACCGTGGTTCGACCAAATTATTTATACAATTAGTGATTTTGAAATTTGACTTTTGGAAGCTGCGATTGAGTGTAGGACATTGATCTATATGAAAGCAGAAATGTGGGGAATAATTATCGTGATGAAATATGCATAGCCACTGTTATCGTCAGTGAATAGGACTAAGGACATCGATAATCAGAAAGCGATGCGAAATGAAAGAGACCCATTTGGAAATCTAGACGGGTGATCAATCAAAGCTCTTCCCCGTCAGCACGTTGTGAAGGCTTTGAAAAAGATAACAAAATTGACTTCACAGCGGTGTAATTATATTTGTGAGGATTTTTTGCATTTCCCCATTTTCTCTATGGCTGTATCATTGTGTTTCTTCTGCTATGCTGCATAATAAATGTGATGCAAGGTGATTTATTAGTACTCTGGAAAATCATGGGTATTATATTTAGTATCAGTACCAACACTTATCAATCCGGTGAGTGGAAACACTCAGATGTAGAAACAACAGCTTTTAGGACTTGCGACAATCTGTAGAGTACTCTTGCCATAGCATTGCTCATTTTTCTCAAAATATCAGAGTATTTGTAGAAAGCAGTATGATGCACTTGAAAAAAATCCTCAAAGATGTAAAAAAGCTTTGTTGTGATTGTCAGAAATCAGGCCATTGACAAAAAAAATGCCCTCTTGGAGTAAGAAGCAATTCGAGCAAATGTCAGAAATTTGAGCAAGTTAGAGCTGTTTGTTTAACATTACTGTTGCTGGGGTGTTTTTAGGTTTTCTGGCTACAAAAATAGCCTTGGGATGCCTGATTTGTATATTAAACCATGTAATGACAAATATAATATAAATGTGGAATTTTGGTTATCAATTGCATTTTACAAATCATCCTAATTAAATTTTCTGCTACATATCAATATTTTCCTGGATCCATGTTCATATACTTTCCTGTCCTATTCTATGCCCTGTCGGACATGTTAGTTTCTAGGTTATTGTTCAAAAAGGGAAATTGAAACTACTGGTGAGGACACTACATGACACTATGACCCAGCAGTCATGTAGGCCCCCTACATAGGGTACAGAAGAAGGGGATCTAAAGCAGCAGTCAAAATGTACAGAAGAAAGAGTACAAAATATGTACAGAAGAAAAGGGGTCTATAGCAGCAGTCAATATGTACAGAAGAAAAGGGGTACAGCAGTAGCTGTAGAAGGAAATGAAAGAGCAGGTCAATAATACCTTGTGGTCAAAATTGTTGCATTGAGTAACATTTTCACCTATTTCCTATGACAGGAGCCTAACAACAGTTATAGGCTAGTTATAATACATGTACATAAATAGAAACACACAGAGAAAACAACTAAAGCAGAAACATACTCAATTCCATGAATTGCCTGCCGATGTGGATTTTCATTAGAACACACACATATCTTGGGTGTAGTGCATTGCCTTTTGTCAAAACAAAAATAAAAGAAGAAAAAAAAACCTGCATAACACAAATCTTTTTTGGCTGAATGCTTCTGAGGTGAAACTTTTTCTCCTTCTTTCTTTCCTAATGAAAGAACAATTAAGACATGCAGCTATGCAGGAATTGAATGCATTAAGCCCCCTGCGAGTTTTTTATCATTGTTATCAATTTCCGTATTTCAGGTTCTAGGAGGTCTACCCTATACACCCATTCAAAATGGAATTCCCCTCCCCGAGGGATAAAGCAAAACCCATTTGCCCACAAATCTTTGAAAAACACCTTTAGTTAAAGCAAAATGTCAAGCCATTAGAAATAAGCAGAAAGATGATCAAAGAGATGATCAACCTGCCTCTGAAGAGTGAAATGTGGAATTTAACCCAGTGAGTTCTACCACCTTTCTTATAGTATCTCTGATTGGCTCATTACATGATATAACATGATATAACCTCTGAGTAACCAATCACAATAAACCTTCTCTATTAATCAGTATGCACCTTTTAAACCTATCTTACAATGCATCTGATTGGATAATTACATCATATAGCCATATAAATAATCCAATAACTTGGTTGCTAGTGCTCAGGGAGTTAAGCACTCCAGATCAAAGTACAATGTGTCAGCCAGTACTAACTTGTGTCATGAGATGAAATCAAGCATCTAGTAGTTTGATATATGTTTGAGTTTCGAACATTGAGTTAATATTGGAAGACTTAGTCAACTCATATATACGGGGATTACCCATTTCTAATTTTAAATCCGCACTTCCTTGTACTATTTTAAAAGATTTCCCTGTAGACCAGTGGTGAAACTTGGGCATTTGACTCAACTGTCATTAGGATCAAATCTGTACTGTGGACAAGTAAATGGTAAAGACAGATTAATCAGAATCGGTGCTCAGCATACCTGTCCGTAATTTAGCATCTGTGCATGTGTGTGTGTTCATTGACATTTTCAGACACTTTTCCTTGATTTGTAAATTGATTTTAAAAAATTGCTTGCAGCGATATTTTGGTAGAATGCGAGCACAGAAAATGGTGTGCTGTTAATAGTCTTAGATTATGAAAAAGATTCTGGTTCATTAACTAAAAATTGACACTTTTCTCACCAGTGATTGTCATTAAGAGAGTATGAATTATTTACTGTGTGTAGCCAGCCCCTACCTGCATATCTTGAATTGAAACCAAAAAGGAGAGGTGATGTGATCAAGGTAAAAATTACCAAAAAGAGATTGAAAAGGACCCCAGTTAGGCAGACACATAGCCAACCCAGACATTTTGAGGGGCAAGATTCCAGTCCAGGTGCAAAAAATGTCCTGATCTCAGACAAACATGTCCCAATTGTACGGCAGAAGGGTGCAAAAAGGGCTAATTTATCATGAATATTCATCTTTTCCTTTCCGATTTCAATTTTTTTTACAGAGGGTCACTCTACCCTTTCGTTCCTCGACCACTGGCCACACCCTTGCAAGCAGGCCACTGACCCAATTGTCTCAGTGTCTAGGGGAGGAGTCAATTGCGCCAAGTCTAGGGGTAGGATTTGTGGGGAGGTGCAAAAATATTTTGTGAGCCAGAAAAAGTGGAACATGGAAAATTTTTATCAAGGAAAGAGTGGGAACATGCACTTTCAAATTGAGAAAATTCACAAAATTAGGGGGAATGCAAATTTTGTTTATGGAAACAAAGGGGGAAACTAATTTTTTGGCCAAAAAAGTTGAATTCCTCCATTCCCCACTCTCTAGGTTAGGTCAGTGTTACAGCTCCTGCAATTCATACCTGCATGGGACCAGCGATACCAATTGCAGTACTTTTGGCTGTGATGTGTAACGGTACATGGATTCATAGCAGCATAAACCAGTCAACATTGAGGTTTTTCATGGAAAAGTAACAATGGCAACTGGATAATCAAAGGTGAAAGGCATTTGACCTCTGCACATGGCCAGTTAAGATTGATGGCTCTTGCAACAGAATTTAAAAAAAAAGAACAAAACATGCTTATGTGTCCCTTGAAGACCCATGGATATGATGCATTGGGATGTGCATTGTACTGACATGTGAATTCCATTGAGGGTTTGTGGTACTGGGCACTTGTCAAAGATTGTTAGTACTATGCATGTATTGCACCATGAATATTGCAGATACAAGAGATGGGCTGTTAGAGGTTCGTGGGATTCGTACTCAAACAAGTTATACCTGGTGAGAAGAATATGCGGGGAAAGAAGAGAGAGTGAGTGTGGGGAAAGTGAATTTATTGGGGGGGGAGTGAAATTTTGTTGGGCAAATCATCAACAATTTTGAGATTTTTAACCAATTTTGGTCCAAAATTGCTGATTTTTATTTTTGTTAAAAAGTGATTTTTAGCCTAAAGTTTTTTATTGCCAAAACTGGGGAGCAAAAAAAAAATCCCCCATCTCCCCCCCCCCTCCCCCCGGCACAATGGCACGACTGGTGTGTGTATGTGTGTGTTGGGCCTGGTTTTGTGTGTGCATTGTGGAGACACACGTGTGACGTACTTATGTTCGGCCTTGCGGATTCTCCTCTTTTTTTCCGCTCCTCGCACTTCGTTGCCCTTGGGGCTCAAGTGAGTGTGATATGGTGGGCTGGCTGAGCATTAGGTAACAGTTGATTACTCATGTCTTCCTGTCCTTTACGCTGTGCGGTTTTTCTCGCAGAGTACTGTTGCCGTCGAGGGTCTGAGGATTTGGGCTCTTTTCCCTTTTCCGCCCTCCTCAGTCGCCGCCACCGGCGATGCCCCTTCCCCTCGGCCCGTCATGGGCCCAGAGGGTTGCGATTGGGTCTAATGTGCTCGTAGCTGCTCGAAGCCTTGTCAGACCCTCAGATTGGGAGTACACCTCTCAGTTATGCGCCGGGTGTTTTGTGCACGAGTGGGTGGCTGGTTTCGTATGACGTCTCCTCTAGTACGGTCGGCTTATCTTGGCCAGTTTTTTTGCATGAGCCACTCTTTCAGGGGCTCAGCGAATTATTCTCTTAGTAATGGTGTTCTTAGGTTCATGCAATTTGTATTGGCATGTGATCTTGCGCTGCTCTTACTACTACTTCTGAATTGCTTGCAATTCATTATTCATACTCATTTCGTTCACGCAATCCAGGTGTGACGTTTGCATCCTGCACCGCCTCCTAGTCCCTGTGCTAATCTGGCGATGTTAATCCCTTTTTTACTCAACCATCGATGAAGGTAAGCAGATTCCTTTACGAGTCGGTAGAACATGGGTTCTACATGCTCGTAAGGAATGCTGCTTACTTCTCCGATGTTGTTTCCCGCCCCCGTCCCGCCCTGCAGGATGTTTATCTTGTCGAGGTAAGACGAAGAGGAAAGAGGATTTGTGGGTATGACGTCACTTGGGGTGGGGTGTCGTCATACAGGGTGATCTAAATGAATATATATTCTTGGGAATATATATTTATGGAGGTTCTCATCTGCCTAAGACACATGCAATTTGTTACATCAACCATCGGATAAGGTAAGCAAGCATGTCCTTACGAGTCATTAGTACACCACTGTTCTTACATTTCTTGTTCATACTCATACAGTAATCATCATACAATGCCATTCAGTGCTCAATTTCCGCTCACAGAAATTATCCATCAATGCATCAGATTTGATGTCTCATATAGGCACTGTTATTCTTGAAATTAAGAAATCAATACTCGCTGTAAAATATGATTGGCTATGGGAAAATTGATTGCAACAAAATGTGCTTGACCCAGTGAGCACTTCAGTTTTCAATATGAATGGACGAAAGCTTGGCACATTAGCACATATTGCAGTTGGTGTAACCAGAGGGGGAAAGGGGTGGGAAAGCTGCCCCCTGGGGAATCTTGCACCCTGTGGGGTGGAGGATTCTTGCCCCCCCCTGATGAAAAATTAGTGCATTTTTGGCCCATGTTGCCAATTTACATTGAAAACAAGCATAGGGCATATACGATACTAAAAAATTTAATATATGCTCAGCGCCGGATTAGGGGCGCTAAGGATAGAACAGTTAACAAGAAATTGGCATTTTTTAAGCCAGGGGGACGCTTAGACTTAAGTTGCACTCCCCCCCCCCAGCTCATCAAATTTTGATAAGACTGAAAAAATTGGGTTACCCGGCGAGCGTAGCAGCCGGAAAATTTGGACACATTGACAATCCTGGATCCGTGTCCGATGCCTTTCCCCACTTCCCTGAAAATATGGGTGTGCATGCCCACTCTGAAAAAAAACTGGTCATTCCACTGCATATTAGGACACTCAAAAACATGTCTAAGAAAAAAAACAACACCGTTCTTAGCTCTTCACTGTGGTTCACATTAAAGATTTTTTGGCTATCCATACATGCCCTACAAGTTGGGGAACCCTGGGATTATGGGTACAGAACTTTGTTCAAGAAATACATAGGCGCAGATCCAAGTTTGCAATTATCTATCATTCTTTGGGCTTATTATGGGTACTATTGTATATGTTGCAAAAAAGTGATGACCAAAATAGTAGCGGTTAGTAAAAATAGAACTGTGTCAAAGAGGAAGTACCAACTTATCCACACCAGGAATCAAAGTAGCGAAATGTGTGTCGTAACTATGCCTATCAAAGTAGACAGTTGCAGTAGGACATGCCGTACTGGCCCTTTTAAGTTTGCCAACAATAAAGTTCCGTTGTTAGAGTGGTACGGGGTGTGTGTAAAGTGTGTGACTGACCTTGTATATTGAATACTCACACTGCCCTTGTCAAATGTTAATAGGTAGCAGGCTAAATTACTGAATTTTGTTTATTTTTACTATTCATATTAGTGTTAGTGTCAGGTCTGTATGTGGGACGTGCCACGGCTCTCGTTGATTGAGAGTGTACCAGCTGTTTGAGGCAGTTTTCTTTAAACTGTAAATTTGGTTTGATGGGGAGAAGATATAGAAGGATACTCCCATGACAATTATGTTCACTGGACATTCAAATTGTTAGAATAAGTGGTTGTTGTGTGTGCAGTGAGCAGCCTCAAAGGGACATTCAGTAAAAAAATCAATTAAAAGAAAATCGGGGAAAATAAAATTGATTAGCAGGTGGAAGCATGTTCTATCAATGTTTATATTAAGGGAATAATGTGAGAAGGCTTAAAGACATTCTTGCTTATTTCGTACTTCAGTGGTCTGTTTGAGATTGCATTTTGCTTCATGACATAGAAAGACCAATGCCAATTGAAATAAATAATAAAATTATTGCATTGCAAAGGCATGCTTTCAAAGAAAGGAACACAGGTGTCATTCGTACTCATAAATCACTGATCATTTGTCATATCATAATATGGATGTGGATTATCTTTTGTTTGATTTAGATAGTATTCATGTAGATTGCTTTATGTTCAGTGAGAGCCTGTTAGGCCTTTGGCACAGTGCACTATAGAATGTATTAAGCAGTAACATCAGCGTATTTGTATAGAGTGGTTAGCAACTGCAGCAGACAAGTATGAGGATATGTTTATGTTTGAAAGAATTAAATTTTGTGGGTTGCCAGCTTAGCTGGAAGAACCACTTTGATTTCCGTTGCCATCGGGGGGGGGGGGGGGGGGGGAGGGGTGGGGCTCAAGTTTGGTTTGGTTAGGGGAAATCCTACGAGAGTCTGGAAATAGGGACCCATATCTATACCAATTTTTGCAGATACAAATTTTTGGGCAGATTAAAACCAAATTGCCATTTTCCTCAAAAATTTTGACATTTTAAGTAAATGCAGAAACATTGGCTTCAGATTGAGGACCAATTGGATAATTTTCCAACCAAATTTGAAAAAAAAATGGCTTCCAATAGTGAACAATTGGACCTGGTTTACAAATTTGAGAAATTTTGAAAAGAACAACCCATGGCTATACCAAAACCAAAATATTGCATGAAAAAAGGGGTCATTGATATACAGAAGCTGAACATGAGGCCCGATGTTGTGGCATGCTCGTATGTTAATTTGGGTTGAGTTCCAGAACCCCGGGGTTATTGTCACACTCTCTGGATGTTATGTTTCTCATCAACCAGAAAGGTAAACATTTGCTTATCCAGCTGAAACGCACTGACCAATTAACATGAAACTAGGTATGTGGGAAGCCCTGCATGGACACACATTTATGCACGTGTATAAGTACCACATTTGCTTATTTGTTCTGATTGGCTAATAGCAAAATGGCAGCCCATGCTCTGTTCTTTGAATATAGCGAGCATGCAAACCGAGAACTGCGATTTTTTTTTTTTGGTGTTGCCCAAATTTATGCGAGTTCATTTATTTCCAACTCTATTTTCTCTATAAACTTTCAACTTGAACTTGTATAGTAATGCAGTATCGTGTGTGTCGTAGTTACCATAGCAGCAACAACAGCAGCAGCAGCAGCGTTGGTGTTCCCCAATCTTTTTTAGACCGCTGTATTATCACCCATAGAAAATGACAAAATATGAATATGAAGTTGCCTATTTTAAAGCCACAAGCAGTCATTTTTTTTACAAATTCAAAATGCCCATTTTGTCTCTAAATTGCTAGTGTTGGGTCGTATCAACACCTTACATTACTGTTCGTTGTAAAGAACAGACCCTTAAGCAATTTCAAAACGGTCTTGAAGATGCCATTTGCGACTATTTTTAAATCTTAAAAAAGTTGGATCCCGACTTTTATTAGTAAACAAAGCATAAAAATCTTAATCTCGTGATAAATATGGCATGGAAATGCCTAGCCACTAAGAGGGGTCTTTACTACAACAATTTTCAATACAACAGTGCAAAACAAATGGACTTTGATGAAAAATAGGGGGTGCGATTTGTTTACATTTGAAGAAATTGCTGATAGTGGCTTTAATAGCCAAATTGATTCTTTTGCCAGTTGCAAGTTGAGTCCGTATGAATTTCATATTGATCATTGTATCAAGTGATATGTTTTTCCATCCTGTGACAGACTAATCTGGAGCCTCTAGTCTTTTAGTCAATCAATTACCGTATGCTCCAGGTATTGTAGTATCCCTCGCTTGCTCAGGTCAAATTGCACGAGCCAATGTAATTTACACAGAGAGGCGTTACTATGACGTAGTAATTTGCAGGTTCCTCATGACCTTAGCAGACAAGGGCTTACATTGGGAGGCCAAAATAAAGTAATACAGGTGCACTAAATATTACAAATTTCAACATTAATTTTTCCAATAAAAGATGTAAAAAAATGGGTTGCTGTGACATCTACAGCCTCCCAATTTGCTAAAACCAAGCGTACATAACGAGAAACTCATATATACTTGCTAAAATAAAGTAATACAGGTGCACTAAATATTACAAATTTCAACATTAATTTTTCCATTAAAAGATGTAAAAAAATTGGTTGCTGTGGCATCTACAGCCTCCCATCTGCTAAAAGCAAGCGTACATTTAAAACAAAAAACTCATATTTGCTTGTCTTCTTTCTGGTTATGATATTTATGTGGTGAACGTCGTCGTAAGCCTATTGGAAACTGGCTAGAGGAATTTGAGAGCAATAGCCAGGACTGTAGAGTGTCGAGCGTAGAGTGTTGGGCTCTAGAGTCCTTAAATCTCACAATTTTGATCAGATTTTGCATTACAGAATGCCTTATGTGAACTACTAAAATCAGTAAGTCACATGGAATCAGTAAGTCTACATTGAGGTTGATAGCTTAGGCTGACTGGAATTGTTATTTTCTTTTAGCTTGAGAATGCAAGCATAATCAAATTCAACATGGCCAAAAATCATCAGGTAGGTGGCAGTGTTACAATTGAAAATTCCACCTGTTGCTGTCCAACTTGACATGGCAGTCTCATTTATTTCTTATTTCGTTAATATTTCTCTACATTTCTTCCGAAAATTTCTTGTGAAACGGTACCGGCGCGTAGTTTCAAACACTTGCTCACCTGCGCAAACAAACCAAATTCACAACCCAAATTTCTGTAAACATTGATTGTGTTTCATTTCCATATTGTGAGGGCCAACTTTTATGCGCAGAGAACATTAATTATGCATGAACAGAATTCAAATCTATTTGGGAAGTAAACTAGTTTTCCGGGATGATGGAAAAATTGTCTACGACCCCCACCTAGCTTTTGGAATTTGCGAATATTTGTTATCAGTGTAGTTCCGCTGTATGTCTGTGTGTAAAACCGGAGCCTCATCTCTAGTGCTTACAAGTTGAATGGCATTGCCAACTAGGAGAGGCATAAGTCACTTGTAGGTTTGTAATGGGATGAAACCAGATCAAATTATGTATTGGAAATGATGAGTGGTTATTGCTATGATGTCTACTAGTATGTGAACATGTATGTTCATCCCATTACAATGGCTATCAGGGATGAATTTAGTATTCTGCCACCACATCCTTCAACATGTAGTTTATTCCGTTGAGGCTGCCAAATTCATAGGGTGGTGGCAAAATACAAAATTCTTTCCGGTTATCATGTAGTGGTATGCAATTTATTACCTTTTCATTTACAAAACAAACTAATATCCAAAATACTCTATTAAAAGTCTTTCTAAAATTAACATTTTCATGATGGGTGCACAAAAAATGTGAAATAGGAGCAGCAAAGTAGAAATGTTTATTTTTATATCAATGCTACGACCACTTTAAAGGCTCTCTATGAAATAGATGTCCATTGATTTAGTGAAGTATTGTGCTAAACTGCACCAAAATGAATCCTTCATAGATATATATTAGAGTGAAAAAAAGTATAAATTGAGTAATTGATATTTAGTTCTACACGTTATTGCTATATAGAAAACAGTGTTTAGCATTTTGAAAATATCTTGTAAAGTATTTCTAGGTTAGAAATGCATTGCTAGCATTACTTTTTTGACAGATATGGGATGCTATAGTGTCTGTCCAAAAATGAGTAATGTCAACAATAAAGTTTCAGTGTGGGTATTTTATTATCAGAGAGATAGATAAAATGTAACATGCCATTTCCTGCTATGTGTGTGCTTGTAAGTTACATTGTATTTTTTATTACTCTGATAAAATAATATCCATGGTTAGTGTCTTACTAATATTGCCATTTTTGTACAGAAAATAAAGGGAAATATTTCTGTCCAATAATATAGTAAAGTTAGCAATCCATTTCTAACTAAAAACACTTTCAAAATACTGTTCAAATTGTAAAATACTGTTTTCTGGTAAGCAATAACATATAGTTAAATAAATATACTCAGTTTCTTTCTTTGTTGTTTTCTCTGATAAAATAATGTACATGATTAAAGTTTTGGCGAACTGCACTTTTACTATCTATTTGAGATAGGGTCAACAAAATGTTCTCCTGGAGCATAACAATACATTTTTTTCTTCATCTCACTGGCCAACTATTCATTATTACTACTTTTTACTTGGAATAAATTGATAACATTTGTACAGCTGCCTCTTTGAGATATGTGCTCCAGGAGCACAGTTTGGTGACAACATCTCGATTTTGTGAAGTATCATACCGGTAAAGCTTTCTTTTACAGGTTTGTCCTGGGAGGTACGATTGTTCACATCCCAAAATTCTGTTAAGTAATTGATATATTGGATGGCTTTGAAGGTGATACAATAATATATTGCATAAGCTAGGCAATATTACACGAGTCAAAATATTCCTAGGCACATTGCTGAAGCAAGTACAATATTGAACCACCAGAAAAAAGCCATCCAATGTTATTGTTACATAATATGACGCTGACTGTACTTGCATCCAAACGTAAAAACACAACATAACATGCAAAGTATGGTAGACACCATGCTATGGCCTATGAATTCAATTACCCAGGCAGACTTACTCAAAGCTTGTAAGGCTTACATTGTGACTTTTAATTTTTGTTAAGGGCAGTGTTAACCTTGAGTTTCCGAGTATCTATTTTGGTTTGTAACTTTGCAAATATTTGATTATCGAATGTAAAAGTATACATTTCTAGAAAGAAAATTGAACGATGAACCTGATGATGGCATCAGATTAATGTAAAACTTTCCGTATTTTGAGAAAAATACTAAAAAAACATGATTTTGCCCCAAAATTTTCAGACAGCATAACAAAAACAATTTGAATTTTCATGATTTCTTATGTTATTTTTAGAAACAAGACAAATTTGTCTAGGGACGTTTTTTTTTTTCATTTTTTAAAAATAGAGCTTACTTTTTGAAATATAAGGAAAAATGTCAAAAAAGTGTGATTTTTACCTTTCTTTTCCAAAATTTGAGTATATATTGGAGAATATCTTTAGTTAAAAATCGAAAAATGAAAAATTGAGAAAAGCGTCCCTAGAGAAGACCGATTGCTATCGTAGGAAAGTTAAACCTACTTCAGTATTTTTGGAGTTATCTTGTCTGAAAATTTGCCAAATCTTGCGCAAATTGAACATTGAGAAAATCTGTGTTTTAGTAAAAAGGGGACTTTTCCACGCCATTTCAAGCTGTCTCTTTCTCAAATAACTTTATCTTTGAACTTCAAAATTGAGTATGTTGTGTGTGAGTGATGCAAAATCATCTTATGCAACCTATTTGATCAAACATCCTTTGTCTCAAACTCCAGAAATCAGAAGACATTGAAATTTCCTCTGGTCGTTCTAAATTAGCACTTGGTTTACATTTTCAAATATTGTTTTTCGTTTTTTCAAGATGCGTTCGCGCAAAAGTACATTAAAGCACACGCACCCTTCATTACGCAGCAAAATTTCACCGCGCGACGCGATGCTACGCCTTGCGCCTGAGGGCGTGAAATGTGCTTAAATTCTCGCCGTTAAGACTAGACCAAGTGGTTTTTGTGACTTTAAATGGCAATCTTTTTTTTTTTTAGATTTTCTGATGTAAAACCACATAATTGAATTCCATCATTTCAAAAATACCACCAATTGGTACATTGAAGTAACAGCTATTTAATGTTACATGTACAAACAATCTGATTTTAATGCACCACATGTATTATTAAATTTTTAAATATTTTTCTTCCACTTTTCTAATCTACATCCCCTAAACTTTTACCCTAACCCTCAACTAATGTTTAGCTCCAAACCCCGCTGTTAAACTAACCTCCATTTCCTACCACTACTAAGTTGTAGGACAAAACCCATAATTGTAAGCAAGGTAACATGCAAAATTTGCAATTTACATGGTCGGGGTTGATAACTTAAGGCATTCAGTGTGGCGCTGCACCTTTGGGGTGACAGCATAGAGACACTTCATTTACTAAACCAAACTGCACCCTAATTCGCTCCACAATAGCCACCCCGCCATAGAGTTTTGTATAAGAAATAGCACCGATTTTTCACTGTTAACTTTGACCCGCGAACCTTTTGTAACGTGACATGATTTGACAAGCAACCCAACAAAGATCAAGGTGTGTCAGGCGTATCTGATCATGACATAGTATGTCACGTTCGTGGTATGCAGAAACGCAATAAAATGTAGGCTTAATTGAATGAAAAGGCAAAGCACGACATTTTGGTACTCTATCAGGCAATTGACAATATAAAAAAGAATTACAATTGACATTTTGATCATATTTCGAAGTTCCATTGACTGCATGGTACTGTAATAGTGGATTTTTTGTAGTTTTATATTTTGTACTAGTACTTATACTTTATGAAGCAGTTTGTGTAAACATACTTGAACAAAAAAATTGCAAACTATTATCATAATGATAGAGAGCGCATCCACTACATCGACTATTTTCCCGTTGAATCAAGATACTGTAAAATATTCCAGACTCTATGACAAATCAACACTGTAAGAAATAACATGATTGACGTTTTCAGTTTCATTACCCTAAACCCGGACCGAGCTGTTTTGCCGAAACAGCTGCCCAGATGCACGAGGTGTCACTCTATTTTTATTTTTAAACGGCCCAGATGCATGATAACCCACATTTGCGTTTCATGCATCTCGGACGATTTTCCCGGTACACAGATAAGTACTTAAGTCGTTAACGGCCCAGATTGCAAGAGGAACATCGCGTCATTTCCCGGAAGACTCCAGATGCAGCAAGGAACATCGCGCCATTTTTCCCGGAAGACGTCCCAGATGCAACGAGAACATCGGGGTCTTTTTCTTCCGGAAAGGGCTCCCCATGTGCACGAGAAGCCTCGCGTGTCGAATGCAATGAGACAGGGATCCTACATAAATAAATAACCTAAATAAATCGGGATAGGACCTCGATCAATAGAATGGATGCGTACTGCAACACTGATCTGCATGAACCTCTGTACTTATAGTTCTCCAGTCGTGCTTGGCTGCTATTACGCTACGTCAGGCTCCTGGTTTACGTCATGAACATGCGTTTATGCATAATTAAAGTAGCTATCGAAAATGGTGGCGCTCTCACCATCGATATCGAAATTTCTATGGGCATTTGTACACCAGTGTCACCCGCCTGATGAAAGCATTGCGCCTTCTGCGGAGCAAACGTCCAATGCAATGAAACTCATCGTCATCAATTTTCCCGGACTGACGTCCCAGATGCCAACCCGAGGACATCGCATCATTTTCCGGAAAGACGGCCCAGATGCACGGGGATCATGCGTTCATTTATCTGCATTACGTCCCATATGCAACAGGGAACATCGCGTCATTTTCCGGGAAAAAAAATAACGGTCCCAGGTGAAGGAGGTCCAAGAGAGTCCATTTGCCGCAACAAAATAGTTGTATTGAGTCAGCGAGATCAACGAGAAAACTATTTCCGACCAGTACCAACTTTTTCGATTGCACCTCATTGTCCCCACTCGTGCGTGTTAGGGTTACAATTCAGAGCTTGGCAAAAATTCTTGCATGTTCATAGTCAGCCTTTTTTCATTGTATAATTGTTCAAAAGAGATTCTCAAAAAAAGCTTATTCCCACAAATTTCGGTTTGTTCTTAGGGCCAATTTGAATAATTTGTTTTTCGCCATAATGTACAGCAAATATGAACGTCCAAATTTATTACAAAAGATTAAATAGGGGTAGCATAGTGGTGGGTTGGATGCTTGCAAAAACTCCCCGGTTTTCAAATCTTGGCAGGGTCACTTGCCTGGGATTTATTTACATACTTCATTGCTGGAGAAGACCTGTGATTAAAAATTAGAATTCAGATCTGGTGTCCCTGGTTCATGTCAACTAGGGGAAATGAAAGCATCTGGTCTTTTGGAGGGTGAGCCTTAACCCTAGCACAGCTAAAGCTCACCAAACTCACTGTGTTAATTGAGAAAAATCAACAAGCAGTCCGACGTAAGAGATGACGGTCATCAAACCAGACTCATATGGGCACGAATCGCTGGCCGGGCATCGACAACCCGAACGCTCCACCCCCCCCCGTAGCGTTCTATCCCGTGTCATGGGGCCGGGGGCTCGACGGCCCTGGTTTCGAATCCCAACCTGAATTTTCGGCTTGGTTGTTTCCCTCTTCCTCACTCCTTCAGTTCCTCCCCATCGGAAGATAGGCTAGAAACCGACATCAGGGTTAGAGTTAGCCCATTGATCTAATGTAGCTTCAATGTACTGCAGCTTACTGAGAGCCATACCTGTACAAGTGCACCATTGGTCATTTCAATCAAAGAGTGAGGGTGAAAAACCTATGAATTGTTTTCCGCCTACGGTCCCTAGAGGAAGCGACAAGATTTTGTCCCACTATCAGGCACAAACAGTAGTGTCTAGATCTGGTTGGAAAGACAATATAACAGAATATGTAAGAACAATATTTTTTATACATTTTAACTAGGTTAAGCACACCATTATATTTACGGCATTTTGGTGATCCACAGCCATTCCCAACCTATCTAAATTTAAATAATACATTGGTCACATTGTTACATGTGCTTAAGGGCGTCTTTCCAATCATAAAAAAAACAAACATTTTTAGGGACCCCCTGATTTACCACCCGGAAGTAGTATCCGATTTTGATATCAGATGAAAGGAGTATTTTTTTATTCAATATTGATCCTGAATTTGAGACCCTCAAATCCATTTCATTCCCATGATATAAAAAAAAAAACTGATGATTTTATAGGTTACCATCATATTAGCACATATTGAATAGGGCTTTACAATGTGCATTATTGCTTCTAAACCATCAAAACGCCAGTTTTTGTTTCCCATGGTACTATGATCAGTGGCGCGGATCCAGGGAGGGGGGAGGAGGAGCCGCGCCCCCGGTAATGTCTGGCCCAATTCTTGCAAAATCAGCCCATTTTGAGCTTTTTTGGACCAGTTACAAAAGCCTTTTCATCCCCCCGGTAATTTTGACATTTTTCAAATCCTGGATCCGCCATTGTTTATGGGGTGTATATGCAAGTTCCAGGCTCTCATATCAATTAGGGAACAACAATAGAACATACTTTGGAAAACAAGTTACCCCCTTCGGAGTGGAATAAAGGTTGGTGTAAAAGGCTTGATTTAAAGGGGGGGATGGCCCGATGTAAGTCTATAAATTTTTCATCTTCGATAGAATGGGGGGCCTCACCCCAAAACCCCATTTTTACACTTTTCGCGCCGATATTTTCAAAACAGTCTTGATGTGGGAGCTAAAAACTTGATTTTTAAAATCCCCATAGAGTACTGGTAAATTAATTTGGTCGACCAAATGGGGCACATTTTCTCTCATGACATCCACCAAACATCCTTTAGCCTCTAAGATTTCACATGGCAAATGGAGAAAAAAGTAGCTCTTCTGATACCATGAAAGGTTGACCTAACTTCAGTACAATCTGTGGGTCCCTGGGGTACGATGCTTATTATCGAATTCGGGCCATGGCCTTTAATCTTTAAATTAGTTAGGCACACACTATATTACAGCAGCATTTTGTGATCCACAGCCATGTCCCCAAACTTAATCTAAAAAGTTGAGATTTAAATAAGCATGGTTACCATATGTGCTTGATCTTCTCTACAGATTTGATCAAGATGCAAGGAAATTTTGCTGTGATTTTCTGCCATAAACATTGCAGAACCAGAATACAGACAAATGTGACGGTAACAACAACACTTGACATTAGAATCAGCTTAAATTTTGAGAAAATTAAGCCCTTTTCACAGTATATCTACTGAACTGAAAAAAAAATATGTTGCAAACAACATAAAATTACGCTTTAAACCAATATGGCCCAGATCAGGACATAAAATATTTTGGGGTAATTTGGGTAAGGCCCATTAAAAAGTATGGTTTTACGTAAATGCAAGTGATTGCTTAACCCAAAACCCATTTATTAATTAAACAAAGTTTAACTGATAATGGTTGTGAAAGCTGCATTTTTTTTTAGTTTCAGGCGATCAATATCACAACCGAGAACAAATTGTAACAGGAATTTATTTCACTAAATGACATGGTTACAAGGTCTCTTGAACAAACATACTACAAATTGGACAAATCTTTACAGGGTAACACAAATTAACATAGGGGGCAAGATTATTAACACAGGGCTGGGTGGTAAATGTATTACAGTACTTGTATCAAAAAAAAAAATTATACAAGCAAATACCCACCAATCAAAAACAGAATTTCGAACCGTCTATGTAAACAAGATGAAGAATTGACACCAATTTAAATTCTAATATGGGCATTCTAAAATTTTACCCCTAGGATGACCTTGAATTTAGAGGCAATTATCTCCTGACTAATACAGGTTCAGAACCTACAGACCAAATATTGGCTGTACATTTGAAACACAATTGTATCATATCAATTTAATCCCTGTGTTAAATCTTGCCCAGGGAATCTTCCCCTTAAAGTTGATGTGCTAATCAGAAAATTGAAAATCATCAAAAATATAGGTTTTTGCATTCGTAACAAGTATAGTTATCCTACACATAAACTGCAAGTAATAAGTTAGAAGAAGAAACCCTAAAAAGGGACAAAATATGATATTTTAGTCATACTTCTCCGTACGGACAATTACTTAAACATGTTGAATTGATTGGGGGATTCATATCTCTGAAACATGCGGTTTTCTTCCTTTTCTGTCAACTTTTCAGTTGGGAAAAAACTACCTCTAATGGGAGTCATGCAGGACTTATCCTTCATTTCAAGCTATTCCTACCAAGTATTGTAAATATTTGTTATCTTTAGGGGATAAATCACGAAGTTGGGTCTTAACTATATTCCCCTCTAAGATTTTGTTCCAATTTTTTTACTATGTTCTAGGGACCTCATAGCACAAATAGTTGTAAAATAAGTTGTTGCAATATTGTTAACCACAATTTTACAATTAACGCAATATTGAAAAACCAATATTGAAATATCAAATTTGCATGTTCAATTTGAAATTGATTTAATGTGTTTAAAGTAACCGACACGCAACATTTACAGATTGATTTATTGTACCTTTCCATCAGGTGTACCTTTTAATATTGAAAGTACATAGTACTATGATTTTGTGCCAGGTAGGCAGTGCAAATCTTGATTATCAACCAGAAAAAAATATCAGATTGATTGAACCTAGGACCTAACTGCAATGCAGGAGTCTTCAATTTGTAACTGGAGTGACATCCAAAATTTCTTGCTTCGGCTACTCTACACCTTTCGTTGATGTCATAAAGGGGTGTTTGATTGATTCAGTTCCACCACAGTTGCAAAATGTTTAGATAATCAATTTTAATCTTGGTGTTCTTTTTCTCTGGGATTTTCTCTGTCTTACAGCAATATGGAATTTCAAATGGCCAAAGTCGAATATGGTTTTACCACTGACGATAGTGTGATTAAGCTAACATTGAAGCCGAGACTGAAGGTAATGAAATATTCCTGCTTTAAAAGTTAAATCAGGTTGCCTCATCGTAACTGCAGTTGTAATTAAAAAAGAAAAGGAAAAGAAAAGAGAACAAAAAATCATTTATGAGGAGGATAACATTCCAAATTAAGTAGTCAGAAGTATCCTAGTCTGCTATTTTATATCCTTATTAAGCGTGGACTGGTGAAAATAGCAAAAGATCTATACTTTGAAGTCTTCTATAGTAATGTATCAAGGACCATTTGTCAGTAATTTATGTCTCTGCTCTTTGTGTGCCCTTCCCTGAAATAAGCTTGACAAATTGCAAGAGAATAAGTAGTAACTGCAGGTTGCAGAACTTCAATTTGTCATTAAAGCTCATGTACATGTAGGTGCCAACTTGGTTCAAAAAGGTGATTTGGGGGGTAAAGAGTTGAAGTTGGGGTAAGTTTACAAATTTTAAAAGTACCACTTTATTCCACCCAAACTTAGTAATGTTCAGTGATTAGTATTGAGATGAGGAGGGGAGTGCTGACCTTACTGAAGTTCAGGTTAAAGGTCATGGGGCAGTTAATTGACATGGGTAAATTAAAAGATTATGTTTTGTGACCCACCCACTCATGCTCCAGGAGCATAATAAGTGGTCAAACCGTTCCAGATCGGAGAAGCTGTGCATGATATTGAGTTGATGATCACAATATCTGTATCGATTTATTCAGTAAAGGTATCAAGGATTAAAATTACAAATTGGCAGCAACCAATTCCTAACTGGCATGGTGTGTTTATGGTTAGCAGCCATCTTATGATACAGGTGGTCGGGGTTAAAATTCTTACTTGTCACTTAGTTAAATATATAAAATTTCATAAATTTTTCCGGTCTAGAGGACCCTTTAACTCCCTCCAAACCACGCAAACCCACTAGTGCCCTCTGCAGGTCTTGCGGGCGGGCCTTCTCTGGACCTGGGTTGGTGTCAAAAATGCCATGTAAAAAATAAAAGGTCCTTTGATCCTGATGCAACGTGGGTAAGATGTTGCAGTTCATGGAACGCCTGTTTATAAACCATTTGTTGTAGAATGGAATGTGTGCTCGAACCCAATTTTGTTAGCAATGACAAGATAAGAAATGTAAAAATACAAGCGTTTACTTCGGTCTTTTGAATATTTTCCAAATTCACCCACTCAATATTCAGCATAACATGGATAAATAATGTGACTAATAAATTTTAAAATACAGAGGACAAACCAGAGTACAGAAATGAGGACTGAAGGGGTTGGAATGAGAATCAAACAACTAACAATCAGTCTCCGTCTTTTTCAGGGTGGTTTCGTGGATATGTCCTGAAATCCTACAAAAAAGGTAAGTGCCTATTTTCTTCGTTTACAAAGACAGTGTTATAGAGTTAGCATGATGGAAGTAAAGTTGGAAATGTTTGTTGACTGAAAAAAAAAGATGTTGAAAGGAAAAAAAGGTCCATTCATGTAGGAATAACAATGGTTTAAACCTGGGTCTTAAGTTAGACTCCCTTTGAGAATACCAGCCTGTATTTTTTAGTGCAGAAAATTTTAGTAATACTGTACTGACCCTAGTATAGTCCCACCTGTTTTCAACCTGAAATTAGCTTGCATTTAGGGGGTGGGATTATAATGGGATCTCCACCCTAACATGAAACACATGAGCATCAACATTTTTCAGCCTTTCAGAACTAAACTTACTCAGATATTTTCATGTGTCAAATGTGGTTGTGTGATCAACAAAGACACTCTACATGAATATAGACATTAAACCCTAATTAATTTTGTAAAGAATAATCACTTGAAGATACTACCAAAACCGTCAATGATTTTAAAACATAAAATTGCAATGTATCTAGGGCCTTCCAGCCAAAACTTATTGTTGGGATTAACTAGTTTTTCTACTATTCTTCAGATTTTCTTTCAAAACTTGGGGGTGGGATTATAATCGAGCATGGACTATACTCGGTCGTACGGTCTACCTGAGATTATTTTGGCAATGATTTTGGAAGGTAATCTGTTCTTTAATATCTCCGCAATAAGCTTTCTATCTGTATAAGTACTGATGTGTATGTAGTAAAGCTGTATAGGTATTGTATGCATTTGTGGATTGGTTGTACCACTCGCCTTGCGTTGTTTTAAGCGTTTCATTTTACATACCCCATTTCACAATTCTTGCTAAGATTTTATTTTGAGCACAAAATCAGTATTGCTGAATTTTTCCAAATTTTGGCTGCACCCAGAAGCCAACTATCTGTTGTTGTTGTTTGGGTTAACAGGGTAGTAACGTAATATATTATACATCTGTTTGGTTACCCCTTGAGTCTACCACCTTCTATAAGTCAATCCTGATTGGCTCATTACATGATATATCATGATATAACCTCTGAGTAACATTAAAATATACTTCTAGAATCTGTAACAAACCTTAAGCTTTCTTATCTTTCTCTGATTGGCTAATACATCAATATAAATCCTATGATTCAATAAATCATCCGTAGTCCTTGGGGGTTCCGTACAGCCGTAGAACTTTCACCATCCCCGACTGCAGTATCTGGTGATGATGTAATGAATGGGCAATTCACTCCATCACACACATCCCCAGTGTAAAAGCCAGGCGAGTAAAATTCCAGATCAGGGATGTAACTACAGTGGGCGGTGGTGGGCGGCAGAGCCCACCACTCACTCTTCAATAGTCCACCACTAAACACCCCATTTTAACTCTAGAGCCAACCACTCAAAGGCAAAAAATGGACAATGTTTACATCATGTTTAAATGCAAATTTTTGGACACTTTTAGGCCTAACATTATAACTTATGTCAATTTTCGTCAAATAACACCACCACAAATAGTTGCTTGCTACAACCCTGTTCAGAATCAAAAAGAAATTTATAGTTCTAATTTTAAAATAACCATATTAGCAATCAAAAGCCCTAAAAAGGGTAAATAATCAAATACCTCCCCAAAAAATATGTATTTAGAATCTCCCCACATTTTGAACTTTTAAAAACAGACCTATCCCACAACAATTTCTATACGCAGCATACATATGATCATGAATTTTTAACACACACCTTGTAATCTAGCTCGACCATTCCATTTATTTTTCTGCACAAATGCTTAGCTTCCAAGTATACATTTTAATTGGGCGATGCAATATTGCTACTCAGCACACCATCATATAGCTTGTACATATTCAAGTGAGTATTATTATTAGTAGTCCTAATTTTCACAACGTGTAAGCAGTGGCCATGTTGTTACTTACCAGTCACTAATGGCATTTATAAATGTTTCCAGTGCCGCACAAATAGGTTGGATTGTTATGTTCATGGATATACAGCCATTTGCAGTGTGTCCTGTGTAGCTACATTTATGTTATCTTTCTGTTTAATTCAGTTTGTAGGCCCATATTTTGCAATGGCTTTCTTTTCTTTAAATATTTTGAATCATTTGCATAATTGATTTTTGTAAAAAGGCTCACACTTGGTTGAATTAGGCCAAGGGAAAAATTGTCCTTCGGCAACTGAGCGCACTCCTTAAATAAAAGCAGATTTGCCACTTAGGCATAGAAGCAAAAGTGCAATTGCTAACAGAACTTGGTCTAGTTCCTCTTGGGAAGCTTCATAGGATAATGAAGGTCATGGGGCACATACCAAGGTCAATATGAGTCATGTTATAAATGGGCTAAAACAATCAAATTGGTATAAATTTTTGAAATGTTTTGAAGATCATTGCAATGAAGATAAAAAAATGTTGCTCCCATTCCTGTAAACTCCCAGTAAAATCACTCTGGGTCCCCTCCCGTCCCCGGGAAATTTTTGCCCATTTCTCCTCCATTCCCTCCCGTTCACTCATTCCCTCCCAAGTTTTTGTCATGCGCCAAATTTTACTCCATTGTCATCTTCTCGTCCACTCCCTGCTACATCATTCCCATTGACTCATTCATACATCCAACTCGGGAATCTTCTTATGATAATAAGGTCACGGGTCACTTGTAAATGTCAAAGGTCATCTGAGATCAAGTTGTATAATAGGAGTGAAGAAAAGGTGGATCGCGAAAGCAGGCGACACTAGTGGTTCGAGAAATCCTTGTTTTTAGTTGGGAGGGGGGGTCCAAAAAAGTGATCAAGAAAAAGTGGGCTAGAAAAAAGCAAAGAAAAGGGATATCTTGCATAGTGCATTGCCTTCTTTTTTAATAAAAAATTAAACTAAAATTGCACAGCACATAGCTTATTTGGAAAGTGTTTCTAAGACAACTCTTTTCGTTTAATTAATGTTTATTAATGATGTTTAATGTGTAGATATTTTGTTCATACATTGATAATATGCAAGCTTGCATATGAATTTGACAAGTTCATACAGGCAACTGCCCCATCAAACGAGGAATGCACGCCTGCCTGAAGTTTTATCAATGCATGAAGACCAATCACTATCCGGTCATTCACCCGCCAAGTAATTATTTTTTCAGGAGATTGGTGGAGTGAGACACTGTCAATTCTGGAAGCAATTCTCTTTAGGATACATGTTATGCTCACACATTCAGTGTACTTTGTTGACAGGTATTATAATGCCATTATCTCCACAGAGAAGCCCTGCTAAATTGCATCTCCTCATAACTGCTGCAAAATAGGACTCATGTTTCCAGGAAAATATGGCACTTTTTTTTTTAATAAAAAAAAAGTACCGATGAGATACAGGGTGGGAATAATAGTGGATCCTAATCCTATTAGGAGTCTTATCTGGGGATGTCACTGAAAATTTTGGCATAAGTCAATTTTATTGGAATATGACCAAAAAGTAGCCATTTTTGGTGTGTCTTATGTGATTAAAATATATACTTCTCCTGTTAGATTATCTATTGCTTTCAGCGTGCATTATTTTTCACGAATGCACTGGGCTCTGTCAGATAATGCACGGGTCATCAGATAATGCACACGGGTCACCACAAGTCACAACTCCTGTTAGCTACTAGAAATACCGTCAATCATTTGATATCGACTTACTGCTCACTATAAAGTAACATGCCTGCATCGTATATATACCCTCTACGAACTTAGTATCTACAATCTATGGTTGTCATCATAGAACTTAAATTGTGTGTGAAAAACCATATTGTGTTTCTCCTTAAAGTATTATTGAATTACACATGCGCACAGACCATTCCAAATAATGTGATTTGTACTGTTTCTTCCGAAACGGTATATCTTAATTAAGAGAAACAAGCTTTTTTTGTACTCCAAGGACGATCCGTTGACAATAAATATTTGATCTTAATTATAAATTCCTTATGTTATGAATTTGTCAATTAGAAAAGCCTTTCAGAAAGTTTAGCTGCTATATGAACTGCCCTACCTCTGTGCCGTGAGTCAGCGCGAGAGATTTGGGGACATAGTGAAACCACGCGCTGTCTTAAAGCGACGGCGTTTTTTACACTCGCGCAAAAGATGGCATACATTGACGCGTGCGTTCACGCTGACGTCAATGTTATGACATCACTGCACGGAGGTAGAGAAATGAGGGACTAATCATGTTTGCCTATATATAATAGTAGGCTCATGGCAGGATGAAGTGTAAGTGTACTTCACGAAACCCAAAAATTCACAAATATTAAAATAGTTTTCAATGCAGAAACCAGTCAGTTTGTACATACATGTCTGCGTTGGTCGTTTTAAACATCTAAAACAGTGGCATTGGAATTGGTAGAGAAAATTCATAGCATTTATTATGCAAATGCACTGATGGGTTTGTTTGGAAAAAAAGGACAGTAAGGGCAGTGGGAAAAGTCTATCTTTCTTTTCAATTTCATTGAAGCCTGTTTATTCACTTAATGGGTTGTTTTAAAACTGCCAGGAGGTGCGAGAAAGATTAGCACTCTACAGCGTCTTAGAGAGTCTGATTTTCTCGCACTTCTAGATCATTTTCAAAACAAACTAATCAACCAGAATTGCGCGTAAGGTCTTTGGCACTATGTATAGAGTATAACTTTGGACATGTTGGAGTATAGATGTGTTTTTAATAATTTTAAAAATACCTCAAAATTTAGATAATTACGTTAATTATTAATGTAAACGTAAGATGTGATATTATGTTTTCTCAAAGTATATAACGGATAAGGACCACGCCTCAGTGCATTCGGACAGGATGATCGCACTGACCGTAGGGGCAGTGCAGGCAGCCTCGCGCCCCGGCTCTCGTGCTGCTGCACTGACACCCATCCGGTAGTGTGCGGATTATCCTGTCGGAATTGCACGCTAGGCTAGAGTCCTATACTTATCATAAAGTCACAGGAATGCGTAAATGTACCAATTTGTGGGAAAATGAGTACAGTACCCTTAACCCTAGCACCAAAATTCCACAGTACAGAGTGAGAAAAAAATGCAGTAAGTCCGATCTGGAGCGATATGCCGTAATCACAACAAGAATCGTTATGTCTACAAGTTGCTGCCGGGGCCAGGAACAATGTTGTAGTGTGGTATCCCAGGTCATAGACTCAGGCCCCTGGTTTGAGGGAATGACCCAAATTTGACAACATTCTCCTTCCCCGCTTCCATCATTCCTTCACTCCCTCCCGGGAGTTATGATGAAACATACCTTTAAGGTACTTCGTGTAATATACAACTTTATGTTCAAGTGGGAGTAGGAGTGAGGAATATTGGAGTCTTGGCATGTGATAACTTGTTGTATTTTGACCCTTGTACTATTGTTAATGGTGGAACAAATCAACTTTCCACTTATGAAGGGAGACTCAGATTTCAAAGTGTATTTGCATGCGATAACTTGTTGTAATTTTTACCATGCACTTTTGTAATTTCTGGAAACTCAGTTTCACTTATTAAAGGCAGATTCAGAGAATTGAGTATTAACTTAAAAATTATTTTACTTAAAATTAAAGATAGTCGCCTTTACTCTAAACTACCCAAAGTTGAATAAACAGGTTTGCATCTTGTTAAAAACCTTTTGCATATTGTAACAGAACCATAGAATAAACTTCATATATTAAAATCTGGATCTAAATTTTTTTAACCAAGTTGTATTTTTTTCCTATAGTGAGGACATAATTTAAGATTAGCTCTTTAACACCAGCGATTAGCCATGGGACAACTTTTGTTATAGGCCAAAAAAGATGATTTGTTAGCCAAAATTGAGGGCTGCATCCTTGTGAATCTCCAAGGTACCTTTAATGTGTCCATTCTGTTAGGCTAAAGGAAATAATTCAGACGTGTTCAAATTGACATGATGGAAAATGTTTACTGTACTGAGAAATCTTTTTTTTAAGATGACTGCTTGTTAAGCTCTAGGTGGTTGACTAAAGTCGTCAGGTTTCTTTGTCAAAATCAAGACAAGGTGCATTTGTTATAAGAAATGGTATTAAAGCTGCAACGACGCGATTTAAGTCATCTATAATTTCTGTGATATGTAGTGTCTTCATATAGATTCCCCACTCAATAGATTCCTACCCTTTATTTGGTGCAGCCAAGTAGTAACGATACATTAAAACAAAAGGTGATTTGATAGTTTATATTTCAATAGGAAATGTCCTGTTTGGCTCTCTAGGAAAAATACCAAAGAAAACAATTTTCTCAGTTAATCCCTTTCAGATTTGATAGAAAGCTTTAGACGATACTCTGAGTAAAATGTTTGAACTGTTAATTCGAACAATACTGCAGGTGCGTGAAGGTTGCACTGCTGTAACTGGCGTAAAACAACAATTAAAATGACAGTGATACGCCCGTGTACATGTCGCACAAGCTGGTACTGCGTACGCTTAGTTCAAACAATTGTTACGGCAACTATAGTGTAAAAATCAGAATTTTCACATTTTTAGGGGCACCTATTTAAATCTCTCAGTGCACCTTCAAAATTAATAAAACAATAATTAGAAGATCAATTGGATTGATTAACATGTTGTAGTAGAATCCAATTCATCTCGTCATGTATGTATAATTCGCAAGAGTTCCATATGTACCCCCCTTCAAAGGTCTTCATGTAACAAATTCTTTTCCGTTTGGTCTTAGGGTTATAGCTTTTGTTAGTGTTAAACCAAAAATAAAAAGAATGTGTTTCTTGTAGAATTTTAAAGGAAGTACAAATGGAATTTCTTTCTGTATAATTAGTTTCTGATGCAAACATTTCAGCCAATTTCTTTTTCTCTGTGTTTCTTGTTTATCTAATACATGATGGTATGATAAGAAAATCGCATGGCTGGCATCACCCCTTTTATTTGCGTAGCTAGCACTTAGCGAGACTTGGCGCTCAAATCGGTAGATTTCTATTTTAGCTGATATGCTAGTGGACTTCCTGATGGAGTGTTGGTTTCTCCAATTCATTTCCTGATTAGAGAAACTAGAGATACATACAGGCATGACCCCAAGGTTCATTCCTCCTTTTTATTTGAATAGGTACTAGTTTTTAAAGAACAGTAAAAGATTGGTTTGTACTGTTTGAAGAATTTAAATAAATAGTCAAAGCCAACAATTTGGGAAAGTCAATTTTATTGTCAGGAATAATTTTCCCCTCTTTGATTTTTTTTTATTTACAACATGAAATAGATTGCTTTGGATGAAACCATTGACATGGAATTTTTATTAGCTACAACATTGACATAATAAAATTCTAAATTAAAAGTTTGACCTAGTATAAAAGAAGGTTGCATTGAGTACTGGAAGTTAAATGGGTTGTCATTCTTTACCTGCAGGGTCCCCCAGGTATTCTGGTTTCCTCCTGCTTCTAAACTTGGATTTCTTCCTCGAGTCTGTTGTGGTATCATTTGGTGTGTCACTAGAGGGTGTATTGAATCCATCCCACAATGCACCAGTTTTGGAAAATTTCACTTCATTAAGGTCATGTGACCCCACAAAAATCCTATTCTTAACACATAAAAACCTTACTTTACACTCATTTTAGCCCACAAGGTGCTAGTACTTAGGGAATTTTTAGCATTATCACAAAATTTCTTGTGGTTCTTAAACTTGAACACGTTTTTATCCCTAAGTATTGGCATGTGTTTAGTGAAGTACAGTATAGGCACTTTGCAATGCATTATGGGATTGATTCAAAACACCCTCTGGTTTGTCTCTGATGTGTCAATTAAGTGCTACCTGGCTGCATGTAGGTAGTACCTTGTGAACATGTTGGGTTGAAGAGTCTTTGTTGTTAAACAAATATGAAAGTTATCTCCCTGAGTATACCGACCAGTTTGATTTTGTTATTCACAGAGTTATACCATGTACATGTAGTTAGCCAATGGTAGGAAAAGTAAGTTTGAAGGCACATACAAATATATATATATATATATATAACTCAATAAATATGGCATCACAGGCAGTTTACATACGTGGATATCAAACTTCCTCACCAAACATAAACGGAGAGTGGTTGTTGATGGCGAGCACTCAAATTAGACCCATGTACGATCGGGCGTGCCACGAGGCACAGTCTTAGGCCCCCTCCTCTTTTTGCTCTACATCAACGACCTCCCTCATGGCATTTCATCCACAGTCAGACTGTTCGCAGATGACTGCGTTATGTATCACACCATTAAAACTGACAACGATGCACAGACCTTACAACATGACCTTGACAATCTCACCAAATGGCAAGACAACTGGCAAATGACATTTAACACCGACAAATTTTTTTTTTTTTTTTTTTTTATATATATATATATATATATATATATATATATATATATATATATATATATAATAGGCGAGGAGACTATTTCATGGCAGAGTACTCAATGCTTGAAAGCAGAGCGAGTAAAACTGTATGAACCTAGTGGAACGGTAGTTGTTACTCGGAGTTTTACGCTTGGGCATCATCAGACAAGCAGTTATAAACTGCTCCTGTATTCAGTCGAGCACTCTTTGCCTATCTGCAAATGATACCAATGGAACACCCAACGCAAGGGCTAATCTCAGCTATATTCAATGAAAGAATAACCCATACACCAGCGAACCGATAAGAAAAAAGTTACATCGAGAAAGAGAAAGGTGAAAGTCTCCTCAAACGCAAATGAGATGGAAAGGGAACGCCACTATTATCTGAAGAAAGAAGAAGACGCGACGACGACGACGACGTGGGGGACCGGCACTATGGACTTAAGAGCCACCGGTGCCTCCAACCAATCGCAGAGCTGAAACCATTCGAAGAAGACACGTATAACCTCAGGACAGCATCAAATTTCGGACCCCTACCAGCGACGAATTCCAGAACCAGCTAAAGAAAGCGATCCAAATCCATAAAGACCTCGACGCACTCTACATCCCCGCCGACAAGACCGCAATTGTATAAAGTGAGCAACGCCCTGCACGAAAAGCTCCTACGAGAGGAATATCACTAAGACCTCATCAAACGCGGACACATCAACTACCCGACCAGATCAACACCGAAGCCAGAAACAACATCGCAGAAGAAGAGGAAGAAGAAACCTTGGCACCGCAGACAGAATGGACAACATGGACAAAAAGCAAGACATTAGTCCCAAGCCCCCCTTAAAGACCACAAACGGAATTTTGCCAACAAGTTACTGCAGACTAATAAACCCGGCCAAAAGCGAAATCGGACTCATTAGTAAATCCATTCTCGACAGATTCAACCAGCACATCAGATCTGCAACTTCAGGTCAACAGTGGCTCACTCGACCTAGTTTAGAATGGTTCCAGAAACTGAGCAAAGACAAGCAAACGCATAAGCTTTGACATCATCGACTTCTACCCATCCATCACAGAGGACCTTACTCACGAAAGCACTGACGTTCGCAAGAACGAAGAAATTACTCGACACATCTCCAGGCAGGGGAAATCGACATCATCCTCACTTCCAGGAAGTCGTTCTAGTTCGACGGAGGGCAACCCATGGAGAAAAAGAGAAATAATGACTTGTGTGCACCAAAAAGAGAAATAGAAGAAAAAGACTATGTCGTTAAGACAAAGAGGAATTAATGACTTGATTGTCACGGACCGTTCGGAGTCACCATGCGGAAGCTACGCCGGCGCTGAAAGTTTGAGTGACCTCTCGGCTGTACATCTCAACATACTATCCAAGAAGTTCGACAAGGGGAAAATTGGACTCTACGGACGACGGCTTAGCAGTTGTACACAGAACATCCGGGCCACCGCAATCCGACAGAATCAGGAAAGACATCATCAAGACATTCAGAGATCTCGGCCTAACTCACCATGACCTCGGCAATCTGAAAGTCACCAACTTCCTCGACATCACTCTCAACATGGACAAGAATAGCCAGTTGTCTGATGATGCACAAGGTGTGTGAAAAACTCCGAGTACAACAACCGTTCACGAGGTTCTACAATGATATATATATATATCTATATATATATATATATATATATATATATATATAAATATATATTTTATTAAGATGAGAAACTTTGTTCTTCTTACGTCTTAATAAAATTTGCAGGACTCTACCAAATGGTACGAGCACTTTACTGATTGTATATTTGTTCGGTATTATTCTACTATATATATCTATATATATATAATTATATTATATATATATATATAATATATCACATATTCCTACGCTAGGGCGAAATTTTTCATTCTAAACATTAGACTTGTACGTAGGCGAAATTTGTTTTGCCTTAACGTTATTTTTGTTTGCGGTTTATTCAGTCAAAAGAAATGAATATTAATTTATGCAAATGGAGATAATCTATTAGCAACAAAAGATATGAATTTATTCATTAGCATAATAAGAAAGGCTCTTTATAGACTAATGAATATTAATATTTTAGCCCTATGGTTCAATCTAGTCGGAATATATATATATATATATAATATATATACACAAGTTATTTATCACAAAAATTCCTGTGCAGAGTGCTCTATTCTATATCAGAAGAGACCAAAAGAGAAATAATAAACATAAAGTTGTAACAGCGTTAGCAATGGCTCACTACACCGTGTGTTTAGCGAGCCACGTGTAACCTGTACAAACTTCTGTGTATCTATATATATATATATCTTATATATGATATCAAACTTCCTCACCAACGTGTAAACGGGAGGAGTGGTTGATGATGGCGAGCACTCAGATTGGACGCATGTACGATCGGGCGTGCCACAAGGACAGTATTAGGCCCCCCCTCCTCTTTTGGCTCTACATCAACGACCTCCCTCATGGCACATTTCATCCACGTCACTGTTCGCAGATGACTGTGTTAGTACACACCATTAAAACTGGCAACGATGCAGCAGACCTTACAACATGACTTGACAATATCACCAAATGGAACAAGAAGACAACTGTCAAAATGACCATTAACACCGACAAATGTTCCACTCTTAAGGATTCATCCAAAAAACCCCCCAACAACAGCACCAATACAACTTAGTAACAGACCACTTCAAGAGACCAACTATCATACATATCGTGGGGTAGAGTTAGAGCTCTCTCATGATTCTTAGATGGACTAATCACATCAATAAAACCATTATCAAAGCCAATAAGGTTTTGGGTTTCATTAGACGCAATCTACATTCCTGCACCCGTGATTTGAAAGCTTCTGCCTTCAAGGCTCTTGTCTGTCCCCACCTCGAGTATTGCTCGACGGTGTGGGACCCCCACATTGGTGACCTAGTGGACAAAATTGAATCTATACAGCACAGAGGTGCCCGTTTTGTCTACAAGGACTATAAAAAGACTAGTAGTGTGACATCAATGCTTTCCAACTTGGGATGGGAACCGCTACAAGACCGAAGGAAGATAGCAAGACTAACTATACTTCAGAAGATTCGTCAGGGTCAGATAGCCATCCCGGCCTCATCACGTCACTCATCTCGTCGCCTAAATCATACACCGAGTTATATTAAACCAACTGGCAAAAAGGACTTCTATCTACAATCATATTTCCCACACACTATAAATGACTGGAACTCTCTCCCGGAACATATTATCAACATCAACGACATAACATCATTCAAGTCAACAGTGGCAAGTTACATCAATTCAGCTACTGCATCAAGCAACCAATAAGAACTTTAACCATACGCACACCTATCCCTCTCGTTTGGCTTCAAACAGGAAGTGTTGAGAGTATTTTCCAGATCCAGAGGTATATTTTGATTGATTACTCAAAGGTTATATCATGCTGTATTGTACAATGAGCCAATCAGAGATACTGTAAGAAAGGTGATAGACCCCAGGGGGTTATTTTTTAAATAATAAGTCAACATTCACCAGATTGATTTTTTAAAAATAGAAATGCAATTTGTGCACTTTCTTGAAGATTTTCACTAACATCCAAGCAGTACTTTTCAGAAATTCTCGAGGCTTTGTGAAAATGAGTAGCAAAATAGCAGAAGGGCTTTAACCTGCTGCCAAACCTGAAGAAATAACCTTTTCGCCCGAAGAATTTAATTCCAACTGTAAATGTTGTGTCAGAGTATCGTTATTGATTGCGTTCATTTACCGTTATTGATTTGTACCATGTTGTTTGCGTTGTTATTAACAGGGTATATTTCCAGCCTCTCATGTACATTTGATAGCCCCAAGAAAAGACAGGTAAGAAATATTGGCTCATTTGTTCTTTTCATTAAACTTTTTTACAAGAAATATTGAATTTTTTTTCATATTTAAAGCTAAAATCCCAGAACTCAAGTCATAGAGAATATGTAGAGAAGGAACTTGGGTTTAAAGGTGGATGTGTCCGATCGTCTTGGACCCCCCCCTGATTTACCCGGAGTAAGTAGTAGTATGATTTTGATATGATTTAGTGAGAAGGCGTATGATGTTCTCATATTCGTCCGAATTTGAGCTCTCACATCCATTTCAGTCCCAAGAATAAACAAAAAACCACGTTTAATGGTTAACCTTAAATATTAGCACAGTAATTGAATAGGCTTTGCAATATATGGATTATTGCTTCTATCATCAAACTTGCAAGTTTGTTTCCACCGGAACTGGATGGGAGTTTGTGCAGAGTGCCAGACTCTATATCAAGTAGAGGAATACAATAACATAAATCGGAACAGCGGCCTTACCAACCTTATAATTAGGGAGGATGGGTCTTTCCTTTCCCATTCGATAATGGAAATGGATATACCCTGCAAAACCACAATGGGAAATGTAAGGTCAATAACTTGGTAAGTGATTGGTCAAGGATTTTTTGAGCAGGTTGAATAGGTATGTGTTATTCTTATGCTGCTATGCTAGTGAGTCCGTTTATCCAGTGTGGCGGAGGTTAGCGCTCCTGCTGATTGGGGTTGAATGGTGATTGTGTACACAGTAGGCCTATATGTTACTAGTTGCAAATGACTAAATGAGCCATTATTGTGTTTTGATTCTTCCTTTTCCATTTTGTGTCACATGTCATAGTAGGAAAGATACTTAAGTGTTCTTTTTGGGCTCGTGGAACGAATCCCAACAAAACGCCTCAGTGGTGAACATTTCTGCTGGTAGACAAATTTCGCTATTTTAAGGAAATACCTCCTTGTCAGGCTCGATTGTGAGCTCAGGACGCCCAACACTTCAATGGAAACCCAACACTTCAATGGAACCCCCAGGAAACCCAATAGCGATTTAATTAAAAAAAATGTTCAAAAACCATAATTTGAGTGATGTACATTAGCATGAATGCCCCCATAAATCATATATGTGGTTCTTTCCCAAATATGGTGTGTTCTTAACCCAATCTGGCGTGTCTGTTCTTTCTACGAAATCCGATTTTCCAAGTAGATTAAGATATTCACCGTTATTCCCCCTGATAGCCCCAATACCTCATGCAATTCCAGCGGTTAGCATAAGAGGGTGTAATCATGTAAGTCAATGGAAGAGAGCCGTGGTGTGGTTTTTTTTTAATAGAAATTTTAGGAATTCCTGATGTCCAACTCCCCCTAAATGACCTCGTTCATATGATGTCTAAGTTTCCTTGAAAATCAGTGGCATAGAGGGGCTAGAAGGGGCATTGTAGCAGTCCCAACAGGATTGCGCCGTTTTGCGTAAAATAGCTAAACATAAAATCCAGAAACGCTGAATCTGATTGCCAGAAAAAATGCGTGTGTGTTCGAAAAATGACGAAAATGATGCAATAAACCGTTCTTGTCAAGGGGAACCATTATAGTGAGCTTAAGGGACGCCGGAGGCGATTTTAAGGGCAGTGATTTAGCATTTGACAAAAATCGCTGGGTGGATATAATTATTGGCCCCGAGGAAGCACAGACTAGCACGATTTCAATTGTTGATTCTCATCGGACATCGTGGATGCATGCACTGTGAGGTGGGAATTCTAATTTTATACGTTCTGTCATGGTTGTGGGCACGCAACAAATTGGAGTTGCACGTTCCCATGAGTCGTAAGGGCTACGATTGATGTAATGGTAGAAAGGAGGGGACGGGGGTGGGGGTGTGCGGTGACTGTTGGTGACCTAATGTGGCCCTTGGTGACCGCATTTGACATATTGGCGGGCAAAAGTTAACCCTTTCCCGCAAGGGCTTGTGTTGCAAGTTAATATCTGGAGTTCCGTAAGGCTAATAATGATGTAACTGGGTGGAAGGAAGCGGGTTAAAGAGTTCTCGACCTAGTAGATGTTGGGAATAGTGCGGGAAACTACATATGCAAATGAGCTAATTCATATGCCAAAATCAGCGTAATCACTTTATTTTATAAATGGTACATCGGGACATGTAAAATTCCTTCACGTTCGCAAAAAACCCATTATGGTTTCTGTGCATCTTCTTTGCATTTTAAAGTTCCTGATACACGCGGGCTTAGGTATGCAAAGAAGATAATTAAATATGCATAATGCTGTTATCGCTAAAACGGTTACTCGGAATATGCAAAATTCCTTTGAAAATTTATTTATGTATAATTATCTTTACCCAGGGTAGCCCCGATCAGATTGACATGAAAAAAGACTACTTACCATACATCTTGTGTGTGAATCATTATGGGGGGGCAGGGTGGGGTGTTGGGGCCGGGGTGGGGGTCACACAGACACTGGTGGGGTGGTCAGGAGGGGTGGGTGGGATAGTTGTGGAGGGGGCGTGGGCTGATGGGCATTGGAGGAGGGTCTGGTTGGGGGTGGGGTGGGGTTGCGTGGGGATGGGGTGGGTGAGTGTGCGTCGGTGGTGGGGGGTGGGATAAGGTGGTTTGAACTTGGTGACCCACGTGACTTGGTGACCTCATGTCACCTTGGTGACCTCATGTCACCTTGGTGAACTCATGTCCCTTGGGACCTCATGTCACCTTCGACACATTCCACAAACCGCGACGGCAGGGGAAGTAGATTGACACTAGCGGTCCAATGACAGTGACAATTTTTTTTACTTGCATTTTTATTCAAATACAAATTGTTCTTAGTGCTAATTCATATATTTGACAACCAAAAATATCACCATTTGGAGAAATTTTATTATCCGTAACAACACTGCAGCAGCTATTAAACATCACCCAACCCCAAAAAAATCACCCAGTTTTTGAAAATGGCTGCACTTGGGCCAAGGAGTGGTAATCAGTAGCTCCTCATATGGGTCCAGGGCAGTGGTTTTGTAAAGGCAATATATATATCAATACAAAAAAATATTCAATTAGCGGTGGAAATAGGGCATTAAGCAAGCTATCAATTCATCACACATTTTAATCAGTTCTCATGGGTCCAGGCAGTGTTACCAGGTATATCATAATTGATCATTACCAAAGCATGAAATACCAGACTATTCCATCATTACAAAAATTAAAGGACCATCTTTAATTCATTGTATCAGTTAACAATTAGTCATTCCTTCAGGGTCCGCATCCCCAAACGGGCGTGCAAAGTACCACCAGTCACAAACCACCAAACCACAGGTTGCAAGAATCCACACGGGCGGTGACGATCTGTTTTTAGGTCATTTGAGTATGTTTGGTCTATGCCTTTTGGTTGACACTTCAACTTACTGTAGCTTTAGTGCAGTAGTGATGGATCAAGCTTCAATACTGGTAATGCTTTAACCTTGAGACAAGGGTTCTTTTGTGGGGTAACAGATGGAAAGGTCAGAAGTTAGTCAGGGTCACTTGGGTCATTATATTGTCTCTCTATCTTGCACTACTAATCAGAAGACCTATGGATCAGCTTTTTCTCCCTATACTTTTTTACTGGGCATTGCAGTTGTTTGTCAGTGCAAATAAAGGTCAACATTGAGCTATTTGTCAGAGTGTCAGACAGAGTGACCCAGGGATAGGGGGGGTTCACCCAAAGTGTTTAATTAAAGTGGTGGTCAGAGGTATTAGGAAGTCAATTGAGGTAAAATTGTCAGAAAGAGTGACCCTTGGAAGGAGTAGTCATACCAAAGGTAAAGTAGCCAGAGGTCATGTTGGGTCATTTGATGTCATTTTAAAGTTCAGGTTTCATAGAGAATTTTGATGTACTTGGAAGTGATTGAGGGGGTGAGGTGATTTTACAGCTCTTTTGAGAATTTGAGGGTCAAAGGTATGTAGCATCATAGGAGGTTATTATGATTGTTTAGTTCTAATGATTGGTAGACAAAACAGTATCTTTTCATAAATAATTATTTACTATATGTTTGGCAAAAAGGGGGTATTTTATTACGTAGGAACATTTAGCACGTCCACAAATAGGAGGGTCGGAACAGACAATTTTGTGCACGGTGGTAATCAATTGCGTACCCCCTCCAGAACAGCAAAAAAACAACAAATGTTTTGATGAATTGCAAGCAGCAGAATTTTGATCTCAAACTCTATTTATCGCAGAATTCCTAGAGACCAAGTGACCTTTCAGTTTTAGCAGTCACAATCGTTTGTAACCATATATCCAAACATAATGCTTTCCACCCATGCGGGTTTCTTACCATCTCACTCTGGTCACGGGGAGGAAAAAAGCGGCTAGGTACTCAATGCCAATAAACGGCATTAGTTCATGACTGAAGTGTATCAACTGGATTGCGGGAAAAAAGAGCAAAGAATGAGCGAGAGGCCTAGTAGATTTGGATGGGGTGTTACTGTAATCACAGGGAATGCATTGGAATACTAATATTTTGATCAGGCACTGTAGAATATACTCGTGTAAAGCAACATATTTTAACGGCAAGAAATTTTCACAATTATGGGTGATTGAAGAAATTGATTCACGTCTGTTAACAATCACTAATTGAATTACACAAAACTTGCAGAAAAAATTCCTGACAAAAGTTATCTTTCATTAGTTTTTTCACTTAAAGGCACTATCAGTGATTGGCCTAATTATTAAATATTTTATGATAAACGGATGTACTAGGCACATTTAACACGTCCACAAACAGAGGGTTGGACAGACACTTTCGTCCACTGTTGTCATCCAATTTTGCGACCCCCTCCTAACAGCCAAAAACAAACCATTTGTTTTGATGATTTAAAAGCAGCAGAATGTTGATCTCAACTCTTTATCTTTATCTCAGAATTCCTAGAGCCAAGTGACCTTTCAGTTTTAGCAGTCACAATCGTGTAACCATCTATCCATAACATAATGATATTCCCTCTGTGCTTGGTTTACCCATCTCACTCTGGTCACCGGGGGAGAAAAACTCGGCAATACTCAATGCCAATAAAATGCATTAGTTCATGACTGAGTGTATCAAATGGATTGGCCGGGAAAAGAGCAAAGAATGAGCTGGGAGGCCTAGATTGTGATTGGGTTGTTACTGTACTCACAGGAAATGCATTGGAATACTATTTTGATCAGGTACTGTAGAATATACTTGTGTCAAGCAACATATTTTAACGGCAAGAAATGTTCACTAATGGGTTAAGATATTGATTCGCATCGGTTAACAATCACTAATTGAATTACACAAAATTACATAAATAAATTGTTCACAAAAGTTATTTTTCAATAATTTACTCATTTAGATGTGAACATTTATACCCAAAACTTTGAAAAGTTCAAATTGAATAATATACAAAATTATTTAAAAAAAATGTTTCTTAACATTTAACTTGAGTACCAGATTTGTGTTTTTGCTAAAATTTAATACAAGGATTTTTGTTCATTACTTTAGATAATACTATTTTGCATTGCAGAGCTTGTTTGTTTTGTGTGTGGTTTTGTTATGTGTGTGTTTTTTGTATGATTCGCCTTAAATACAAAGATAATTTTATTCCAGTAGTGTACCAGGGGGGGCAGGTTGCCACCCAGAGACCTTTGACTGGGGGAAAAAGCTTGAAATAATGCAAAAAATCAGCCTTTTTGCCGGATCACCAGGAAAATGACCATGGGACTGTTTAAAATGAATTCTAAACTCTAAAATGGGAGGTATAACTCAATTCCAATTGTGCCTTCAAAAAGGAATTATTGAATCATGACCAATAGCCCAATGAGCATGACGCCTCGAGATAAAGCTGTTTCCATGTTGTCGTGAACTAAAGTGCAAGTTACTTTAGTGGATGTCAAGGTTAGTATAAGGCTTGGACATTTTCCTTCATCACATTCATGTATTCAATTTATTTGGTGGGCCCAAGGCAGCAATGCTAGCTAATTCTGTCTGCATTGGTGACAGTGAGGCATTGAGAAACAATGTCAGCTATCATTGGGAAGTGAGCCAGACTTACTGTGTTATTCCTGGATTAAGTATACTTAAGTAGGGAGAAATTGACCTGTGACCAATTTTATTTTACACACATGCCACTCAAAAATGAAAAAACACAATGCCACTCACGCACCAACACCACACACACCATACACATGCCACTTGGCTTTGCGTAAGAATTACGTTACTGAGTATATTCTTCTGTCAAGTTCCCCTCAGATGTTTCTCATCACTTGGTTATATCAGCAATTGTGCCTTGGCCAAGAAATATTACTGCTTTAACTGGACATCAACAATCTGTAATTGATTAATTTTGTCAAGACAAACCTGAAAGAAAGGCTAAAGCTACAAGTAATCTGCAATGTAATGTGCAGGTGCTTTTGTACTCTAAACCAAGACCATAAGTGTGACGGCAAAAATCTCGTTAAGCTATATTCTTTTGATTATTCTTTGACTCCTGCAAATGTTACCTATTTAAATATTTTAATTAGATTGATAAAACTGTGTCCCTTTCCAGGTGTGATTCAGGTCATGGTATTTTTGCCAAAACATGTACATATTTGACAGACAGATGTTTAGAATAAACAAAATCTTAAAACAATGATAACAATTTCACATCCTTCACTACCAGAAAATTCAGTATATATGTACAAATCAGTTTGGGGGTCCACACATCAACTGCCTTCAGTAGAAATATTTCTGTATCATTCTGTTGGGATAAAGTAGATTAAACTACTGATTATATTCATAGGCAGAACTCCAAAGGGAGGAGAGGCGGGTGTAGTTCCATATTTCGGCAACCCCCCATCGAGCCACTTTTTGGCAAGTTACGATAAATTACCATGGGCAGTAGTTTTCCAAAGAAATTTCTGCTACTAGTCATGAGAATGTTGTACATAATTTCATTGGAACTTAATAATGAGTAAAAAAATAAAATTTAATCACTGAAAAGTACATTCAGAGATAATATCAGACTTTTTGAAAAAAAAAAGTGCAGTTTGGAGTATTGACTGCTATGCCCCCCCCCCAAGACACTGTGCACACATTACCTTAATCCCAAAGCCCCATTGTTTTAAAGAAATTTGGGAAAGTCATGCCTCTTTTTTCTGAAGAATCATGCTAAAGAGGCTGTACTGGTGTTATTGGAAGATTACCACCGGTAAAGGTACCATAAAAGGCCAAATGGTGGTAATTTAAGGACAGGCTTAAAAAGGGCCATTTATGATCACAGCCACATACCCCTGTCTTGCTATCTGAAACATCAACAAAAAACTTAGATTAATAAGTGTGCATTATTTTTACATGCCAATCCACCCACTTGTGAAGAAATTGGAATTTCATCAGTTTTGCCCCTAAATGGAAACAGTGGCGGGTATTCGACGTACTCAAGGTCAGAAAAGTAACACCTCCGAGTCATAAAACAAAATCACAATGACTATTGTAAGAAGATTGACTGGACCAGATGGAAATTCAAAAACAATGATTTTAATATATACAATAAATTAAATCCACAATATACACAATCAAAAATGCACAAACTTATTACTTCTACCTATTTCAAATCAATTAAACACACACCATCGCAGGTTAAACTAAAGTTCAAAGGTTATGTGGGTGCGCACCAGTCCTTGTAGAATCAGATCCAAATAAATCTTGGCGACACAATTCTTGCTGGTTACAGTTCAATAGTTTGTGTTTAATCGCAAAAGTCCTTTTGGGCTAGACCGGCCGATTAATCTGTAGACTTGGAGAAATTCTGGAAAGTATAACTGCAATCGGTAGATAATGTCCAACGGTACTCAGTGCGTTAAAGGTGAACGTCACTGGTAAAGAAGCAATGTCTGCTGGAATTTAATGTTAACCTTTGTTTTCAAAGGAATCAAAATGATGAGCAGCTTTGACAATTCTAGCAACTTTCTAGAATTAATAATAAAGAAACAGATTTTTATAAATCAAATGTCATGAAAGTTTCCCCCTGCTGTTTGAGAGGTTACCCTCGATGACATTTCTCTTGACAACTGGCAAAGAGATAACTTGCAGAGAATTTGTCCTTAGCAAAATTTCCCATGATGCAACACAAAGTCAAGCGAGAAAGTCGAAATTTCACCAATCTTCTCTTTGCTGAAATGTGTACAGGAAGTCCACCCAATCTTCCACAATCTCTGCTCGAAGTGTTTTGACGTAGCAATTACACAAAGTCTACTGTCCATCAACAGGTGTGCAATCTGGCTTCCTATAGGTAAACAAAGTACCTCTATACAATTCTTAGGAATGACGATGATAAGGAACACTGTGATTGATTGTCCTCTATAACTGCGAACATATTCTGACATGTTCTTCAGAAGGACTTTCACACACAAGTCCATTTAGAACTAGGTCAATCCAGATAAGTCATTGCTTATTGCACAACACATTGCAAGTTTCATATTTTCAAGTTCTCACTCATAATTTATATGATTAATTTAACATGATTTAATAATACAAGACAGAAAAAATTATAATTTTCAGGAGTCTGTCACAGCAGCAAAAACAAGATTACCAATATAGTGGCCTATGGGACACGACGATGCAAATATTTGGTCTAAAAGCCAAAAAGAACTATTATCAATTCAACTAAAGTTGGAAATAAAAAAAAATTTTTTTTTTGGCAATAGCTACCTATGGAACTGTACATTTCTTCTTTTAAAACACTTACCTTTCAGGCTTTAAGTGTTGTACAGTTTGCTTTTCCAGTAATTTTGGTATGGATCTCCATTTTGACAACCTCTCAAAGTCACTGACCTATATATCCTTTTTAGCAATTCTTTTTTATGGTTCTAAATCAAATTTCGATGATTTGTTTGGCAAAACTACCATTCTCACTGTGGAGTTGGAATGCATTAATCTGCAAATGCACCTTTAATATGACAATCAGGTGAATGAAATTTCTAAATGGTGAAATGTATATAATTTTGGAAATTATGAAAGTGAAATAACATGTTAAGTAGGCCTTAGATTTCATATTAATGCAAGACGTCATACAGTATAGGTAATTGTACAAAGCGCTAATTTGGTATAGAAATTTTACTCAGATTTTCACAATGTGTAAAAGGGGACAAAAATAGACTTTTTGCAATGATTATTGTAATTAATCTAAGAACATCCCAATCTTTTGAGTAGTAGTCCTTAAAATGATTAGTACAGGTTAGGTGCATCTGCGACTCCTGCGTCATACACCGGAATATCAAGATTACATTCAGACATGACATACTAGTGTAGCAGATCAATTACTGATCTGCCTGGATTTGTTATTGAATATCAAAGTAGGTGAAAGAATCACACATCATAACATCAGAACATAAATACCTCCTGATGCAGAAACACACCAGCATGTTCCATTAAAACTAGGGTGAATCAAACTTGGACAGAATGTGTCGTGTGAATTTATATGGGGTTGTGAGTCCGGTGGGGCTTTGATACATAGAGCTGTTACACTTTGCTTTAATTAACAACAGTTTTATCCTATCAGAGGGGTTTTGTTTGTTCTGTGTTTTGAACCAATCCCACAATGCCATTGCCAATTGGCAAATATGTACTGTATAAACAGGTCAGTACTTAGGATAAAGTGTTCAAGAAGTTCTTAGGACACAAACATTTCATGATCATAATAAAAAATTCCTTAAACCCATGATATATTCTTCCAGTCGCAGCGAGAGGATTTGTGCTGTGAGCATGCGTAACACTTGATCTTGGGTTAAATTCCGGTATTATGTGCAACCCAATCGCTCGCTGCGACTGGAAAGTAGTCACGGGCCTTAAGTACTAGCTAAAAAAACTAGTACTAGTTGCTTTGTGAGCTTAATGAGGTAAAAGGCGGTGTTTTTATGTGTTAAGGAATAGGATTTTTGGGGATCACATGACCTTATTGAAGTAAAAATATTCCCAAAACTGATGCATTTTGGGAGAGACTCAAGATACATAGCTGTTATCTATCTGCAAAAAGATAACTGGTGAAACAGTAGAAAGCCCTGATTGCAACATCTCCGTGCAGTGGGCGTGTGTAACAACCTTGGGGTGAAATTTGAAATGGTGTGGCAGGCTCGCAATCTGGCAGTGATTGTGATCGGTTTTGTACATGCACTTTGGGTCGTTTTGCGAATTTTGAGGAATCTATTCAGGGACTTACGATTTGTGGGTAGAGATAAGAGACATGAATGTCTAACAGCTTGCAGGTTGGTGGGTATTGATTAGCATCTGATCGGATGGTAGGCCTAAAAATTGTGGAGATTGTTTGTGTCATGACTAACGCCTATCTGATCTGTTTTTAATTTTTTTTTTCTTGCCATTTTTAAAAAAAGTACTCATGCGTAAAATGTAAAATTGTTAAAGCTATATATTATAAGTTATATACTAATAAGCTACTTCTCAAAGGAATGGTAGTGCCTAGTGTTTAAAATAGATGAATTTAAAAAAATTGAAACCCAATTTTGTACTTCCACCCTCTTACACCAATCTAAAATTGGTCTTTTTAGGCACTTGCTTAAAAAAAGGATATTGATCTTGTTTGACTAGTACGAAACATCCGGTTTCAAATTTTGGGTAGTAGATTTTTTGTTTTTAAAAAGTATATACCCGTGGGGGGGGGGGGTCAGGGGGGGGGGTTCACATTGATAATGGATTGATATATGGGTGTAGGCTGTGGTGCCTTCCAAACCAAGGGCAATTCGGGACAGGAAGACTCAATATTTTTTGGGGGTCTGTGAGTGAGATTTCCAAAATTGCCCCAAAATTTTTTTTGTTTTCTGACAATGCAACAACAAAAAAACAAAACATTTTTTTAATGGCATCTTTTTAGAAAATTTTTGCCCAAAATTTCACCCGAAAAATAGGGGTCTTTCAGGTTGAAGAAAATTCAAACATTCCAAAAAATAGCGGGGTCTTTGGGTTAAAAAAAAAAACAATGGTAAAATCAAAATTCTTTTAAAAAAATAGTGGGGTCTTTGGGTGACATTTAAAATAAAATATGGGTACTTTGGGTGACCAAGGGGAGTCTTAACAGCCGTACATATGCATCACCTTCAAGATGGGAGGCATTTGCTGGTAACACCAAAATGCAAGATCAGAGTAAACTGAAGGGATTGATTAAAGCATTTCTCAAAGGATTTCTAGTGAACTGTAAAATGAAACTGAAAGTGATGGAATCCAACAAAATGCACCTTTACGTAAGTCTTTTTGGGAAATTGACAAAATTAAAGGACTGAATGTCCTTCAAGACCAAGAAGTTGGTCTCAGCTTCATGTTAGAAAGCACTGTGTTTGAGCGACATCTTGTAACAAAAATCGATATTAAAACAAATTTGGAGATAAAAAAGTGATTAAAAACACAAATTTAAAATTTGATTTGCACAGGAGCTGACTGGAGGCAAAATGTTGCAAGGTCAAGAAAAAAAACCAAGTTTCGGTTCTGAGAAAGACCACAGTGCATTTGTTTGTAAAATGGTCTTTTAGTGCATTTTTTATTTTTCGGATTTTTGCTCACTTGAATAATTTTTTTAATTTCAGAAAAAAATAAAACCAGCGGGCCAAAAAAAATGAAAAAAAAGTGGGTCAAAAATGCAGTAAAAAAATGTTTTCTTAAAAAATCCCGCTTCGCAATTTTTCACATTTATCTGAGACAAACTTTTTTTTGGTTAATAGGTCTCATTTGTAATATATTGTACTGACATGTCCTGATACTGCCCCATTTAAAAAAACAAAATAAGCTCAATAGTGATCTCCTAAGCATCATTTTGGGAAAAAAAAAAATGATTAACATAGGTTTCCATGAAGTCCTAGTGGAAATACTACCCCAGCCTAATTAAAACCAGAGGAAAGGGAAATGAGGGTCATTGAAAAGTTATTAAGATCTCAGGCCAAGGTCACACCAATGTTTTTTTACTGTGTATGATGTTGATAGTAAATAGATACAGTTAGAGCCTGGGAAGCAAGTTTGAAAGATAGTTTCCTCTGTTTCGCGGTGATTTGAAATTTTAATCAGTAATCTTTGTTAATTGTGTTGTTTGTGTGTGTGGTTTGTTTGTGTGCGTTATGCAGCATGCGTGCGTGCATGGTGTGTGTGCGCATGCATTTACAAGCTGGAATTCCTCTGGAGGATACTGATTAGTTTTTCTACTTATTGTAATGAGTTTTTTGGATTTTTTGCGGATGCCCTTTGAAAGCAGGAGGAACTAAACCCTAGCAATAACTCATGCGTGACCACAGCTTATTCACTTAACAATATTAAAATTGCTTACAATATGTCAACAATTTCAGAAATGTCTGTGTTAAATGTAATACTAATCTTGGTATTGTAAATCATTTCACTTTGGAGGAGGAAAACAGTTAAAAGTTACAGGAAATATGCCTATTTTTTTTTTTCTTAACTACCTTGGAGCCTTCACTTAGTCTAACTTGCACCAAAGTTAATGTGAAAAAGTTCCTTTTTTAAAAAAAGTAAAACACATTTAAAAAAAATTCACAGAAGTGTCTTTTTGGCAGGAGATCCGGGAAAAGGAATTTTAAAACTGGTTAATAGAAAATGCCTTTCTCGGGAGGAAAATTGCACTTTCGACCGGGGCGTGTGCGTGAATCAGTCTTGATTCCCTAAAACAAATTTTGCGGGACTCATCTAATTCACACTGTGTTAAGTTGTCAAGTTTACGAGATCAATATTGATTCATGCAAATCAGTTTACGAGAATCTTGCGAGAATCGATTCTTCCTGGAAATTCTAGCCGGGGCAACCATCTTGTTTGGAAAGATTTTTACCCGAGAACATCCGTGATAACGTCAATAGGAAAAAAGGACCCTGATCGGCATCGGTGTGCATGCAGTTGAGAAACCGGAAATTGGCTGCGTCACTGTTGATAGCCACGGATGTGGCTTACCAATTTAGGTCAACAAAACATGGGGGGTTGATGCAGGAGCACTAAACGATTGCAAGTGCCATCAAAATACGCCATGCTCATTGTGTTCTAGCCTAATTCTCAGAGCTGAAGTATTGAAGTAATTAAGCATTTTGATTTTAACTGCTGGACATCAGATTTTGGCGAAATAATAAAAATAAAACATGAATCAACCAAACCTTAAGACATATCTTCCCAGGGTCCAATCAACAATGACTGCGTATTGCGAGCAGAATCTCTACCCGGCAAATTTCACGTGGGTAACTGAAAGTCTGGCTATTTTCCCAAATGCTTGTTCAGTAGAAATTACCCTCTCTCCACTTTCGTACTCACGATTTACCGGAGAAATACCTCACTGCTAAAAATACTGGATGCTCATTAGAAAAAAACAATAATGTAGGGCCCTGATCACTGCTGTTGCCTATTTAAAAATTGATTCAAAAATCATGTTTTGTGTTATTCCACTGGGGTTTTCTCTAGCCTTAGACCTTCGCCCTGATGGGGAATCACCTATAACTGAGTGTGGTATCAGTGGTGATTAGAGAATGGAATGCAAGACTCAAAGGCAATCTTGGTAAGTTTTAGTCTCTCATATTTTGTTGGTATTTTTATAGATTAAACCATAGCATATAAAAGAGTAGGCATAGTCATATTTCACGCCCCATTACGTCATCACGGGAATAAAACTCTATGGTGAAATGTACATGGCAAGCTATGTAAACAACCTCTCTGAGGGCATATCTTCAGATATTGCCAACGAAGAATGTATATGGAAACTAATTAGAGAATAAAGCATATTTGGAACTGGTACTCTCTTTCGACGATTGAATCCAAGGCGATACCATTCTTTTAAGTGGAAGAACGAGGGCAGAGGCCAAGTTCTTCCACACAAAATAATTGGTGTCGTCGGTCAATCTTCTTAAAGAGAGTACCGGTCCCAAAATCATACCTTTATTCATTCTTAATCAGCTTTAACATTTAAGGTCATCTTTCTAACCCAATTCACGATACTTTACGGGCTCAATACCAACAAGAAAGGGATGACCACCACCAGGTGACAAACAATCGAACAACCCGTTAAATGCAACGATCATACGCAACAAGCGCTACGGTTGGAGCGCGCGGCGAACGTCTGTTGATGGTGAGCGGCTTCAACCTAAAATAACGTTCAAAATGAAGCGTTGTACTCCTGAGTCAATGTCGAATTGAAATCCAGGAATCAGCCATGAAATGCTTACATTTTCACAGCTTTTAAGAATACTAAAGCTAAGGTAGGTGAAAGGATGTTTGTGAAAGATATATTAAAAATTTCATTTACTCAACCACAAGTTATGTAGGAGATTTCTGGGTCAAACTGGATTCTACTTATAAGATCGCAACAAAAGAATCTCTTTATAGTCTGTTCGTCTCAATTTGTGAGTGATATTATGATGTATTTGTGCTAGTATACTCCTTGCAAAAAAAACCTTATGAGGCATTTTTTGTAGCAGGCCAGTAAGTATTTTGAAATGATGTACGTACCCTGTAGCGTGTATGATGTCTGTTTTCACCTATGTTGATTACTAACTAGGCATCTTAACTCTGTGAATGAAAAGTGTCAGCCATTTCTGTCCCTACCTAGAACTTTCTACTTTTTGTGTTGTGTCGACCAAGGGTTTCAAAGATTGCAAGTGTATCTTTCTTTTAATAATCTTGAAACAAGATTAGTACCATTGGAAAAATTCTTATCAAGAGTTCAAAGACATGATAGGGGGGAAGTTTTTTTTTGCACACAAGTAATTTTCATTGGGTGCGTTTTATCCACGTTTTTTTTAATAATGCCAAAACTCTGGGATTGCTATGTGCTGTCAAGGCTCAGCAACCTAAAAAACCCACTGCATCCCCACTAACTGAGATCGAGCAAGTATGTCTATGTCAAAGATATCACACAATGTATTTTATTGATTGCACACCAAAGCTTTTGTTAAATTTGTGTTGTGAAGAAACTTGTTTAACCAATGTTACGGCGTCTTGGGGAGTTTTATAATCGGTCTTCCTATTTCCTCACATATTTTCAAGTAATACCTATTTTGTTACAAACTCATACCACAGGGCAAGGACACAAGGGATGGACGAGATACGCGACAACATGCTTGAAGCTGATCGAGAGCTACGTCGACAGGTCATGTCTGGCTTGCTGCCCCAGGAGCAATCGAGAGGCAAAGGCAGACATTACCCGCTGCATAGACTGGGTCACATGATGAAGCTCAAGTGGATCTTGTGCCCAATGTTGACGGGAACTCTTGGACACGCGGGCCTTAGTGTTGTGGAATTGTTATAAAGTGGTAGGTAGCGGGATTCACCTCCTTTGTTAAAGGCTGACTCAGAGATTTCCCGAGGAGGGCCCCTGTTTTTCAAACAAATCATGGTTTTTTGCATTATACATAATGCTTGTCCATTACTAATCAATGTGTGAAATAGATAGCTCAAATCGAAGTCCTTCATATGAAAACACCAACTTTGTTATAAAATTCCGGATCCCTGCATTTTGTTATAAACAGTATCCTATGGCATTATACTGTACATAAGATGTTACTGCATGAAAACCAAAATCTGGTCTCTCAAACTTGGAATTGAGATATCTTTAGTTTTAATTGACTATTTTTAATTGTTACACAAAAAAATCTTATTTTTGAAATCACTGAGTCAGCCTTTAAGGATACAAGATGCTCACAGGACTGTGATAGATAACTGGCTGTTTTATTGTTAGTATGGGTATTTTGTGGGTATGAAAGCCATAAGCCATTTATACTTCACTCCAATTACATAAAAGGGAGATGGCTCGATTATTTAGGTTTTTCATCTTGATAGAATGAGCACATCACCACAAACCCTATTGTAAAGTTCCCACCGATATGCAGTGGCGGCTCCAGAATCAAAAAGCAGGGGCACACAATGATGAGTTCAATACTGTGTGAGTTATCGAGCAAATAGTTTATCATTGCAGAAATATATTGACAAGTGGATTATATGTATCAGTGGACCAGTATAGTATTACGAAAATCTTAGCTGAATACATGTGCAAAGAGTTATGTAAGCAATTCAAGTGTTGTTGATACATGAAATTTTTAACTCGCTTTCGCCCCTCTTTTTTCCGATTCTGGAGCCCCAACTCCGATATGTCAATCCGTTTTGACCTTAGTGAGAGCTGAAAACGTGATTGTGTAAGCCTCAATGTTACTGTGTAAAATCAATATTGGTTCAACCAAAGGGCCTAAAAAGTACTTACTGTTTAGTACGTACAATATGGCACATTGCAATGCATTTTGGGATGTCAAAAAACCTCTTAAAACTGACATCATAATAAAAAAATGACCAAATTGTTATTGGCAAAGGATTCTGGCAATGGAGTGACAATTTGTTAATTGGCACAAAAGTCAGTGATTCCAACACATGTATACGTACATGCATTGCAGGATATGAACCCAGGAAGAGGAAATAGTGGTGTGAAACAGGGTAAGCTATTCTGGCTAGATTGGTGTTATGTAACAATGCTCCCCCCCCAGCCCGCCAGACAGGACACAACAACAGCATCTATATTGCCAGGTCATCTCGCTCTCTCTGTTTCATGTTTCAGCACTTGGCTAAGCTTTGGGGCAAACCAAAACCAGAAAGCCTGTAAGTTCATGTATTGGTTAAATTGGTTAAATGTAATAACTTTGTTTTTTTTAATTCTCCATGTGCAAAGCAATAGAACTTCTAAGTTTTTAAAATGCAAAATGAATAGGTTTATGATTAGTCTTGCATACTAATCTAAGTCAGAACAATTAAAAACGCTCCAAATATTACTGCAAAGCACATGTAAATATGCTATTAGATATTGTTTGAATGTTAGTACATGAGCATGACACCAACTCAGAGCTGTAACTTTTCAGGAAAAATTTCCAGATTTCTGGCCAATAAATAAAGAAATTCTGTAAAATGTTTAAAAAAAGAAAGAATGAAATGTGAATTAATATAGGTAGAACTGCATCAAAAACAAGTTTTTAAGTACTTTTTAGGAAAAGGAGGTGTTGCACTCTAAAATCTCATAAGAAATACATTCCTTGGAGCTTCCGGATGCACATTAAAATTTACCTTGATTTTGGTTTCAATTTAGATTTTCGGAATGGGGACTACTCCTATGTACATCCGAGTTCTCTGGCCACAAACTCAATTTTCTAAAATTACAAAGATATTTGATTCATTTTGCCTAGGAAACTAAATTTACCCTCTGGTTGAAATCATCATCCACCATCAGTTATACAATGAATTGTAGTGGTGGGTTTGGTGGACCGTTATGTATGTTTTTTTTCCATCCACCAAACCTTAGTACAGGGAATAATAAAAGGGGAAAAATACATTTAGCATGTGGATGTTGAAACATGGCTCAAGCAAAGAGGTTTCTAGATATATAGGTTCTACCAGTTGGACCACAACTCAAAATTGCATCAAGCCATAAATTAATACTACACATTGGACATTTTCACACAGTATTTAATTTTTTATGCTTGTCACACAACTGAAACCTTGTGCCAGTCGTCACTAAAGTGATAGCATTTGGTTCAGAGACAATTTTGCACACTTTCAAAAATTTGCCTTAAAACTTGGTTCTGGAAAAAAAATCATGAAATGAAAACTCCACCAAAAGAATAGCTTATCACATAGCAAATTGTGCAAGGAAATTTCTGTCATACCATGCACTTTTCCAGAAAATTTAAAATTGGCCTGGTATTTCTGAAAGGGAGTCTACTTTAAACCAGGGTGTAGTCCTACTGAGTGGACTTTTTGTCCCCGCCGCACAAGTTCGGAACGGGGAACTATGAAATGGGCTCATCCGTCCGATGTCGGTATGTCCGTATGTCTGTGAGAAAAACGTTAACCTGAAGTCGTGATAAAAAAATGTTAACCATGTATGCGTATCTTGAAAACACTATACGGGCACACACAATTCTCGTTCATGGAAGTGCAATCACGGCATGCATCATTTCTGCGATTGGAAATGTGCGTGATATAGACGGTTTAAGGTATGCAAAGGAGCTATTACAATGCACGATTTAATGTATCATGTGAAACGGGTACATTAGATATGCAAAATTCTTTTGCCACTAGAAGTACAATCTTGGCATGCATTGTTTTCGCACTTTGGGAAAGTGAATGATATATGCGGCTTAGGTATGCAAATGAGCTAATAAATATGCAGTAATTAATGTATCACTGAAACAGTACATCAGCTATGCAAATTCTTTTTTTTTTTTTTTTTTTTTTTTTTTTCCCACATGAAGTACATTTTGGCATGCATGGTTTTCTGCAACTTGAAAGTGGAATTTATATATGCGGCTTCCTTAGATATGCAAAATGAGCTAATTAATATGCGCAATAATTTTTCGCTGAAACGGGTACATCGGATGTGCAAAAATCCTTTGCTACATGAAAGGTTATTGCCATACATCTTTTGTGTGAACATGATATGTGCTGCGATTTAGTTATGCGGTTTTTAGGTATGCAAATGAAGTAATTAAATATGCGCAATTAATGTTTTGCTGAAAGGTAAATGGATGTGCAATTTTTTTATTTTGGCAGTTTAAGTTGTCCACTTCCAAATGATCGCAAAATTTGGCGGGGACATATTTTACGCATCGCGTAAATACGTTTCGCCTTCTGTTTGTATTCAAAATACGGTGAAAGTAAATGTAATGGGTGAGAAAATTCTCATGGATGGCCATTCCAGTCCATCCATGAGGATTTTCTCACCCATTACAGCACATTTGAGGAGTATGTTGCAGGAAAAAAAGGGTCCCCTCATGTAGGACTAACCGTGGTTCAAACCCAGGTCTTTTAAGTTAGACTCCCATTCAAAATACCAGCCTTAAAGTTGAGAAGTTGAAGCAAAGGATTGGAAGATAAACCACCTATAGGGTGGCGAATGCGAAACCTCAACACCCGCCGGTGATTTTTAACACCTCAGCCGAGGTCTGGCTATGGGCTATTCCATTAGCAAGCCTCTCCCTCTGTGCATTATTTCACCTAAATCTTTTACATGGGGAGTGCGAATTTTAAATGGAATAGCCCCTTTTACCTCAGATTTATTGAGTTGTGAAAAGGAAAACTTGCGGAAAGGGAATGTTGGATGTTCTTTTCAGTTTCCTATAAAACATACTGTTGTGATGACTGCGTTATGACTCCAGGTTCCTTTAGGTGTTTATTTGGTTTGTCATTGCTACAAATGTTTGCAACTAATTGTTCTCCAATTCCAACCACAACTTGTGTCACAACGTGTTTGTTGTTCTGAATTCTGTAATTTTAAGAGTCTTTCCACACGACAAAATATAGTTTTCATATTCCTGTAGTATCCGTTCCTAATGGTGATACCTGATGAAGTTCATTCAGCAGAGATGTAAATTTTCTGAAAATTTCCAGATTTTTGGCCGTAAATATTTTTTCTTAACTTTTCTAAATCTGAATAATATAGGTAGAATTACATCAAAAACCAAGTTTTAAGTACCAATTATTTTTAGAGAGGGGTATTGTACCATAAAATCTCATAAGAAAATACATTCCTAGAGCTTCACCGGATTCTACACTAAATTTTGGCCTTCGATTCAAATTTTGGGGTTTTCAGGAAATAGGACTACTCATCTGTTACATCTCTGATTCAGACTAACATCAAAATTGACTTTGTTTTAAGAATTATTGTGCATACTCTACTTCGCATACAGTTACTGCACAGAGTACAATCTACTATACATACACTGTATTGTGCACATAGCTTACTTTGAACTCAGTGTACAGTGCACTCGGCGTACTGTGCACTTAACGTACCGTGCACTCGGCGTACTGTGCACACAGTATACTGTGCATTTGGCATTCTGTGTATTAAGTGTACTGTGCATAGAATAAAAGCTGCACATATTACAAGTTTATTCAAATCTTAATTTGCAGTGGGAACGTGTCAGGCTGAGTGTCCTATTTCAGGTATCAAATGAGAGTATATTATAATATACGTAGTAACCACTAACAGCATACCCCAATATTATTTACTCTTTGCATATTTTATCAATTCTTTTCCTTGTCTATCGTGCAAGTATTATGAGAGAGTAAGTATGACCCCAAAGTTCAATAGATCAATTGGTGTGTTTATGTCATTGTTCATATCATGATGTGAAACATATGTGCCTTATAATGGAAATGTTGCAAGTGACCAGCCCCCCCCCCCATCAGTGCTGCCAAAATTGGGTTATGCCATTTTAAAGTCTGCACACCACTCTGGAAGATTTATGTCAAGTCCTCCACAGAGGGAGTATGGATTTCAAATAGAATAGCCTGTTGGGTAACTACATTTGAAATCAACTCTCCCCCCCCCCCACCCTGCACTGTAGAAGATTCCAATTAAGTCTGCCGGGCGGTAGAGATTTAAAATGGTATAGACCATGGAATAACTTCCATTTGAAATGCATATCCCCTCTGTGAAGATTCAGGTAAAGTCTACCAGAGGGGGAGCATGCACTCCAAATGGAAGAGCCGATTATACACATTTCCACTCATAGACTCTGATATCAACAATGAAAGCATATCATCTCTCAAACATGAGTCTTGTCTAAGACAAAATGTTAGCTTCTGAAATTCAGGACGATCCTCAACTTAAAGAGGTTAACCATAATGCTAACTGTAACCCTAACCTTAACTGTAACCTTAATCTTAACCCTAAACCATAACTCTAACCCTAAACTTTCCTAAAATCTAATTGCAACCTTCTGTCTGTAGACTGTTTCAAATATCATTCAGGCAGCCATTTAACCCATTTCCTTTATGTAATATGCAAGATACGAAAGCGCATTGACCTGTTTAATTTGCGTTACTTACACATGTCAAAATGATATAGGCTTTTAAAAAAACCAGAGCCACCAGTCTCAATTGATTTGAAAGAAAACTGGAAAAAAGTAAAGTTCAACATCTAGACCAAATCACCTAGCACCTTCTGCGAACACTGACTATCCCGCGTATTTTCTAATCTAATTTTATAAACCATTTTAACTTTGCCAACCATGCCACAAGAAGTATCACTGTCAAGGGATACATTTTTGATTGACAGGATAAACCTATTGGCAATATGGTGAAATAACATATGCAGACAGTGAAAGTTGTGATACATCGTACAGCCATGGCTCAGACAATGCCGTTTTGCTGGCTTTAATTTTTAATTATTCCTTATTTACTAAACAGAGGCATAAAAAACTACAGGGTACTTGTTGGCAGGTAGGCCATATCACCAGAAGCCACTCTTTTTGTGGGGTACTGTGTAATTTGCCCGTTAAACATTAATGCTCACGCTACTCAAAAGTAAGAAGCTAAAAAAATAAGCCACAGCTCCGTATACTTCATTATGTGAGAAGGGTCCACCTTGTATGCAGTATTTGGTTCTACTGTGTGACATTTACCCTCTAGCGAAAATTTTGTGGGAAAACGTTAATGTCATACCATACAGGCTAGGGCCACATTTCAGTGAATCACTGTCAGTTCTTTTATTATTAATTCACTGCTATGGTGACAAGTTCTAATTTCCACACATTCCACAGGACTAAGTTTGTAAAATTGTTTGAAACTTTGCAATTTAGAACTTCAGTCATAAGTGATGTACAATTTTTAGGTTGTATTGGATTTCAGTGCATTTGACATTATGTTTACTGTTTAGGTTCTGTTTTGATTTGTTTTGTTTTTGAAGGAAGTATCAGAGTTTATTGTGTGTAGGTGTGTTTATATGAGGATTAAGGCCAAGTAAAAAATATGGTCCGTTTCTCATCTCTGCCCACTTCCTTTTTGCTGGGTGAATTTTGTTTGGTTTTTTTTTTAAAATTCAAATTTGTATGTGGTTTCATGAAAATAATAAACATCTGTATTTTGCCTTTCTTTTTGTATCCAACTAAGTTGTAGTGAATATTCAATGCAAAAACGAGTCTTCAAAAAGCCGGACGAGAAACACCTTTTTTTTACTTGGTCTAAAAGCACGACTATTTGCATGCAAACATTTTATGCATACAAGGTGTCATATTTGAATTAAATAGTGTGCATGATTCACAATTCTTATCAATCCACTAAAAAATTAACAATTTTAGAAGATGGAAAAGATTACAAAAGTGCATTGGAAGGAAAACCTGGTTAATTTTGACACGATGAAAGTAAGCTTTGATAAATCAGTACAGTCTACCGTGCTTTATGCTCAAATTTGACACTTTGAACCTGACTATAACCCAAACTTTGAAGGAAACACATGACCTACCAGATTTCCAATTATATTAGCAGTGTGGCTATATTTGCTCAGACTTGTTTCAAATGCTCTGTGTGGTCAATGTTTCTGACAGATTTATGGGACCTAGTGAGGTTGCCTTTTGCATTGGTGTTTAACTCACCTTGTGCAATGCATTGTATATATACCATAATGCTTTGTGTTTTATCTACTCCTGTGCATTATTATGTTCTACCCTATCCAGACCATAATTCCTACAGTAGTAGAAGGTGCTCTCCAGGTATGAGTTGCCACTTCTTTTTGTTTATATTTTATTTTATTTATTAGTATAATGATTCAGGTGTCAACCCATTGATATGAAGAAAAAAACAGTACTAACAAACATATTAGTTACAAACCTATGCTCATCTTTAAGTTTGTTTATGCTCCAAATTAAGGATACATGTCTGGAAGGTTCTGTTGTGAAACCTAGAAATACAATTTAATTTTGACCATTTCTTAATCGGCACTAACTCATAAGCTCCCTTCTTGAAAGAAACTAACAGTAATCTTCCATATGGCTTTCACCTGCATCATTGTTGTAGTACTAGTATTTATTAGCAATTATATTTTAAAACACTGATTATAAAATTAAATTACCTGCCCCCACAGAGCCATGTATTGGAAGGGAGGGGTCATAGCCCAATAGATGAATCGCATATTTTCCAAAAAGTAGGGCTTGAGTGGAACCAGTATTCTGGTACTTTTGCGTTGCAAGTGAATGGGGCAGACTTGCGTATTTGAGTTTTCATCAACATCCAGTGTTTCCCGATGCAATTTTTTTACATAAAAGAGATTTTTTTCCTACTAAGGTGTAAAAGTTTTCCCCTACTCAAAGCATTTAAATAGTCCATTTTGCACAAGATTTTGAAGGGAGGGCGAGGGACGATCCTTGGACAATCGCATTGGGGGTGGGGGTCCGCCAAGTCACATTTCCACTACATCAGCAAGGGATGGATTGCGTTTTTTTTTTTTTTTTTTTTTGAAATAGCTAAGCTCAAATCGATGGCCTTCATATAAATAATCCCAACTTTGTAATAAAATTCCGGATCCAGAATTTTTGTTATACACAGTATCCTACGGTACTGTTATACTACACATAAATGTTGACTTCATCAAAACAAAAAATCCAGTTCCTCTTTGGAATTAAGCATTTTAGGTGACTTTCTGTAGTTCCACTTGACTATTTCTAATTAATACACAAAAAATATCTATTTTGAAATCTGAGTCAGTTTGAGAGGTTGGCTTCAATCCTGCATTAACTTTTGTGCAAAATGCTATACTTTTCTCAACTTGAAGAAAACACTGCCCCGGGAACACCTATTTTGTTTAAATTTCTGGCATTCGATATTGATATCAACTCAAATATACGTACAGATTTTGAACATGCTCAGTTCCATCACTGAGCTAAAGTAGCTAGATGGTGATTACAGTTTAGCTGTATTTTAAGCTGTTGTTAAGCCGTCCGTCCTGTGTACAGAGAGCCACAACTGTACATGTACATCACAGTCAGTGTCGAATAAGAGTAGGTGTAAACCCCTGACTGTTCCCAATCTGTCCCAGTCTCAAAAGCGGGCCATGTTAGGAGCGTCCATATCATGGATACACGCGGCCCCGGATCAGCTTGCTCAGTTGAATAAATCCTAACACCACCACAAGCCATTGCCAATGACTTGTGGATACGCTAAGAAGAAGAAGCTGTATTTTCAGATATTTACTAATGGTCATTGTTAAAAAAAAACAAGAACAATCTTTTTCAAATTACAAAAATATTATTCAGATATTGGTTCAGAATCCTTATTTCAGTAAATGTGTTTTAAGCATGTGTGTGTGTATGTGTGGTGTCAATAAGCATACACATAGAGGTAAAAAAAAATAATGTCAGCCCTATAGTGTTGGTTCTGTTCAGAATTAATAGAATTTGCCTTTGCATGTTTTTCAGTAGCATTGATCATATATCTGGCTTATGTTCATATTGTTTGTGAGACATGTAATCATGAGAGTTCCTATCAAATCTGTGGTCTTCACATGTAAATTTTGTGAGTTATTTATTTAGCACGAAGTGTATGGGGAGGTGGGGTCGGTTTATTGCATGCACAAATTCAGGTATTTATTTCCTTTTACATACAAATGTTCAGTATTGAATAGTTTAGTGATAAAAGATAATGTGCCCTGGTGAAGTAGTTGTTAAATGTTGTCTTCTGGTATATAGTAAAACAGTGTTGTAATTTACAAAAAAGTACAAGTAGAAGAGTGGAATAAAAAGTCCAGATCAATAATCAAATCAGTAATCTAGCTGAATAATGACAATACTTGTACCAATGTACTAAATTAAAAGTTGACTTAATTACCACGATAATAAAGTGCGTGCATGTCCTAAATCCTTGCATCAGAGTCAAAGCCAGCGGAGAGATGCCGAGGCCTTTGCACATCATGTTCATCTTCACCTTAAGAACTACGCATTAAGTGTAGGGGAGAATGGCGAGGGCTCAGAGGCTTTCTTCACACTCTATGACGCTGAGGAGTGCAGATTTATCAGGTGAGTGGGTCTGTTGCCATAGCAACCAGCAAATTGACAACATGTTTTCCGTGTTTTTAATCTGATGATGATTTAAGGTTAAAAAACATTGTTAGGTTGCCTCGGAGTAAAAAAAAAATTGAGGGGCAAAGATGTATTTTAGCGACTTTGATCTAATTGTGGTATTGTTTTAAACCCAAACAGAGAAAAAAATTGTTTGATTTGGTGTAAACTATCTTCACATGAAAATGCAACAAGTTTTCAGTTTGTTTTGGTTGTGTTTTCTGTATTTTCTTTTCAAATGTTTTTTTTTTTTATCTACTCTTTGTAATTTGCAGTGAGAGGTTCTTGGCTAGATTCAATAAAAACGGTGTGCCATACGACTTCGACAGACTAGGCAATATCACAGCAATATTCAGCGTAAGTAGCACAGTTTCCATCAATTCTAGAGCTGCAAATGTAGCACATCTGTTTGAAAGTCTCATTTATTATGCCCAAACCAGAATAAAACAAAATTATCGCTGCCAACACACTTTTGACAACTGATTTGGATTACTTAGTCCACTAAGTACATCATGTGTAAATTTTACGAAATTTCATTGCGGGCAAATATGATTTTTCTTAAAAATCTAGTTTTCCATGTCTTTCTATGGAGAATGGGCATATAGAGGGCGCTATAACATACAAATCATGACCTCTGTAGGCCTATATGGCAAGATTCCCGCAATGGATTTGTCTGATTTTTGCAGAGAAAATAGCTCTTGCATGTACCTACTTATATCAGTTGTCAAAATTGTGTCACCATTACTTAAAATTGTTCTAAAAATAAAAGAGACAATTTACATGGGGCCAAACAGCTGTGATAGGTACATATTTCTTAGGAAGTCGCTTGAAGTAACCAGGACATTTATTGCTAGGGTCATTTAGCAGAGATTTTCAATTGTATTCTGTTCTTATACCAGGCTAACCTTCTACAGCTAACTTACCAAAATATGTATATAGGAATAGGTTTATCTGCTGAAACTGTTTTTGTCATTTTGTTGAGATGAGACATTTTGAATCAGAAATTATCATTTGTATTACCAAACATTAGGCCACCATTTATTTTCTGTAAAAGCACATGGGTAAAGTGTGAAGTAGGTACTTCATCTCAGGAAATGGAGTGGTGTTATATATTGGACTTTTGCCCTGTGCCTGTACATGTATGACAGGATCAATGCTGTGTGTGATAATTAACCATCATACTTCCTTCATGAAGTTTTAATTGGGACTAGTTAACAGGAGAGTTTATCAAAAAGTCTAAACAAAACGTTCAAACTCAGGAGCTACCAATTCTCTTCTCCTTGCTAATGTGAGATTCTGGCCCGAAAATATGGTCCTGGACCATATATTTTCAACCCGTCTCATATCGGCACTGTTCATGATTATGTGTACACTTTATTCCTTTAATGTATTTATTTAAAGGTCCATGGCCCGATTGCTAATCGCCTCGTCCCCAGAAGCCCCATATTTTACCGGAAGTGGTCAACATTTTGGTATCAGGAGAAAGCTACTATTTTTCTCATTTACCCTGTGAAATCTTAGAGCTAAAGGGTGTTTGGTGTGGATGTTATGAGTGAAAATGTGCCCCATTTTGGTCGACCAATTTTAGTTTTACACAGTACTCTATGGGGCTTACAAAATCACGTTTTTGGGAAAATGTTTACCTCAGTAGCTAAATTTAACCTAATTTTTATAACTCCAAAGTCTTCAAATTTCCCAAAATTTAAGTTTCTAAGGCCTTACTTTGAGATTAAAAAAAGTAGTTCTTCTCCTTCCCATCCTCCCCGAAGTTCAAAAATTGGGCCCGCACGTCTCTATTTGAAAAAAAAAAATGTCCCTAATTTTTGAAGGATTCGCATGCTTATGGTCCAGATTAGCACTTGTTGCAACAGGTCACTGAGAGGATTTTTGCTCCCTTGATTTGATTGCCTTGTTAGACCATTTTCCTGCCGTCTTTCCAACCGTGTTTGTGCTGCATCAAGAGGGTGTAAACCCGGGGTGTAAATTCCCCAATGTTACCCCTTAGAATTTCTAAGGGATAACATTGGGGAATTTACACCCCAGGATTTATGACCCAGCAATTCCCAGTATTAGCCAGACAAAAGGTACACACAAAGGGACAACAATTGTATGATCCAAAATGTCAGCACCTAATAGTGTAATATTTCGAACCATTATTGCTTGTGGCCCGCAACAGTTTGGGCTTCCACCAATGCGGCCCTTGCGTCAAAAAAGGTTGGACACCCCTGGTTTACACTCATTTTAGCCCACAAAGTGCTAGTATTTAGGGAATTTTTAGCATGATTATGAAATGCCTTGTGGTTCTTAAACTTTTTAACACTTTTTATCATCCCTATGTACTGACATGTGTTTATTACAGTACAGTATAGGCATATTGCAATGCATTATGGGATTGGTTCAAAACACCCTCTGGAAATAATCTTGATAGGCTTCCACAGTAACATCAAAACACAAGGAAATGCTCCAAGATATTTAAATCATCATTGTAAATGAGCATTTTTTATTCAGTTTTCATTTCTACTCCTAATCCCGCAGGACATAAGCAATGATGACTTGCATCGGAATGTGTACCTGACATGTCACGTCACCAGAATAGGACCCTTAAGTACTGGCAAGAAGGTATCATTAGGTCACAGAAGACCGCATGCTTGTGGGGGTAAGTACCGAGCTAATAGGGTAGTTTAGGTGCTGAATGTGATGCATGCGCCTGTACATGAAATGGAAAACTCTTTTGTTGGATGATCCATGTTCCATATTCTATATACAGGATCGAGCCTCGCGTATGTCATCATAACCTCCCTAATGTCAATGGTTTCAATTTCAACATTATATACTTTGTTCATCACCTAATAGGCAAAAATTATTCGGCTTTTGTTTATCCACGCGTGAAAGTATCTGTTTTACATGCGCGCCTCTTGCCACAAGGGTGTGCGGTGCATACATCGTGTACTGCCTCTGCTGCGGTAGTGTTGATTGCACTTGCGCTGCTTGCACTTGCACCCGCACTATTCTATATCAAATCGCAGTGTGAAGAGTCTTGCTATTTGATGATGAACAAAGTATAATACATCATTCAAATTCCAGTCACACTTGGTTGATTACTCTATACACAATGGTTAATGTTACTTGTTAGATTTATAATGATAAACAAATTGTAATTCATTTGATGATATATCTGAACCAGATGATGAAATGCCAAAATGTGAATGCTTCCTAGTTCAAGTAGTTGTCAGTAATTTTATTTGAATACTTTTTCTTGCAGTATTAAACATAAAGGAACTTCTGCAACTTCCTCAAGATGGCCATCAAGACACCATAGATTATGAGATGAAGATTTTGTAAGTGCAAATCGTATACAGAGTTTGTGTGTGTGTATGCACACGTGCTTATTTGTTCTCGCATACATGAGTGTGTATGTGTGTGTACACATGTGGAAACGTCTGTGTTAAATAGTAAAGGGAAAACTCGCAAAGCATATTCTTATTTCAAAAGTACTTGGTGCAAAGATAACAACTCCTACTCTGCTCCTGTTACCTCTTCTCCTCTTTTTTTCCTTCTCTTTTCTTCCTCTTCTTCCTTTTCCATCTTCCTTCCTCTTTCCTCTTCCTCTTCTGCATTCTCTTCCTCCTTTTACCTCTTTTCCTCATTCTCTTCTCTTCTTCCTCCTCTGTTTTCTCCTTTTCTTCTTCCCTCGTTTCCTTATTCTCTTCCTCTCTCTTTCTATGATTTCCCGTGTGCTTGTTCCGTTTTTGTGTATCGTGTTTTCTACTTGGTATGAGAGCCTGACACTTGTAAACCGGCCACCCGGTACCATGGGAAACAACTTGCGGTTTGATGCTAGATGCGATAATGCAAGTGCAACGCCCTAATTCAGTAACGTGCTAATATTGTTTGTTAACCATTAAAATGGCAGTTTTTTGTCAGATCTTAGAACGGACTGGATTTGAAAGGCTTTAAATTTCAGGAAGACCAAATTTTGGGAAGAAAAAAATTACTCTTTCATCTGATATCACAATTGATACTACTTCCGGGTAAATCGATGGGAAGTCCAACGACGATCGGAACAAGCACCGTTACCATTCCAGACAATTGTCCCATTATATCATTTACCCTAAGCATAATTTTTTTTTTTTATCCCGCGTTGGTCCATGAAGAACACTCGAGTGTATAAAAAACTGACCTACAATATAGTATCAAGTGCTGTCCCGCTATTTTCCCACTTGTCCATTTGCAGTACTATTCAGCAAAATGCAGAAAATGAGTTGTCCCAATCTACACGATAGCATTATTAAGAAAAACACCATAGATACTGGTTTCTACCCCTTCTAATAGAGGTAGGTAAAAATACATGTGTAAAATAGAATAGCCAGATGGAATAAAACGTTCGCTTATCTTGATAGTAGAGAGGGATTATTAACTCTCACTCCCTCCTCCCAGCTCAGATATTCTGGCCCTGAGCAGCATATACCCCAGCATTGGATAGCATTTCCTCACATGATTGGCATTTGAAGGGACGAACTTTTTGGTAAAAGTGGACTAGCCCCTTACAAATGGTTCTTTTTTTAACCTCTTTGACCATATATGCCAAAAATTACTTAATTGTGATTTTTTCCTAAATTTTGGACCTTTTTATAAAAAAAAAATTATAAGAATGTGGACCGTTGACCCTTTTGGTAATTTGGGGGTTCAAACTGCCACCCACACCAGCGTGCGTACGGCCCTGTGTTTCCCTTCACATTATGTCCCCGCCGAACGAGTTCGGAACGGGGACTATGAAATGAGCGCGTCCGTCCGTTCGTCCGCTTGTCCGTTCGTCCATCCTCCGTGATAAATGTTAACCCATGTTTTACACGATTTATCTGGAGTTTCGTAAGTGCGACAATGATTCAACTTGGTGGAAAAGCGGGTTGATGAGTTCTTGATGTGATAGATTTGGGCTTACAATATGCTAATTAAGTATTAAATTTTAAAAAAAAAAAATTTTCCTGCAAGGCCTTTGTACAAGTTTTTCTGGCGGTCTGTAAGGCGTATAATAGTGTAACTTGGTGGAAGGAAGCGGGCTGAAGAGTTCTCAACCTGATTCGATTTTGGGCATATTTCTGGCAAATTGAGTATGCAATGAGCTAATTAAATATGCAAAACAGCGTAATTGCTATATTTTTCAAACGGTACACCGGATACTCACATTCCTTGCGCTGCATGAAAGAATATCATGGGGCAACAATCCTTTTTTGCAATTGAAAGTATTTGATAGCTGTTTGGCCCCCGGCGTAGGTATGCAAATTAGCTAATTAAAATGCATAACTTGCTGTAAATCTCTGAAACAGTACGTCGGATATACAAAATTCCTATCGCTACAGGAGACTACATGCCATAGGATTGGCATATAAAGTATGTAGATAGTGCATCGTAATGTCTGCAATGAGCTAGTACAATTGCATAATTGCTGTATCTCTGAACGGTACGTCGGATATGCAATTCCTTCGCTACATGAGACTACTATGCCATAGGGGAGGAGGTGGGTGTTTCGGTGTTTGTGGAGGGGGGGTGTGTTGTTGAGTTTTGGGAGGGTGGTTGTGTTTTTTGCCGGGTGTTGGGGATGTGGTGCAGGGTGTTGGGAGAGGGCGTGGGTTTGCATGTTGTTGGGAGGGGCTTTGCATGCTTGTTGGGAGGGGGTAGGTGTTGCTGGGTGTTGTGGGAGGGGGTAGGGTGTTCGGGGTGTTGGGGGGAGGTTTAGGGTGTTCGGGGTGTTGGGTAGGAGTGGGCGTGGTTGGGGAAGGGGAGCGTGTTACGGGGTTTGGGGTGGGTGGGGGTTGCGGGGGGTTGGGGTTTGAGGGTTTTTTAGAGGGTGGGGTGTTGCGGGGGTGGGGTGTTGCAGAGTTTTGGGATGAGTGGGGTGATGGGGTGGGGTTGTTGCGCGGTGTTGGGGAGTTGTGGGCGTTGGGGAGGGGATGGTTGTTGTCGGGGTGTTGGGGAGGGGGGTGGGTTTTGCGGGGTGTTTGTGTTGCAGGGTGTTTTGGGTAGGGGTGGGTTTCTGCGTGGTATTGGGGAGGGGTGGATGTTTGTATTTGCATTTACCTCATGTTAGTGATCGCGACAATTCGCGGGGACATATTTTACGCATCGCGTAATACTAGTTCTCCTTGTTTTGTACAATTTGTTATGCTGAAAAGCATATCACTTACAGAGTAGGTGGGAAGCTTAAATTGTAATTAGGCCAAAAATTGGACAATAGTGACATCCATGAGCCCTCCCCCCTCTTTGTGCAGAACCAATGATCAATAGGTAATGGAGGTTTTGAAATATTGTTTTTTAAAATTTTTTGCAGGTATTTCTCTTTCATTGAGAATGTTACACTGGGGGGGGGGGGGTGGGCAATCTAGAGCATTAGGAATAAACCAACACTGCTCTTCAACCGAGACCTGGTGATATCACGAAAAATCGGCTTTTCAGACTATATCGTACCAGGTACGTATGCAGCCGGTAATCCAAAGATAGGCAAGAGTGTGTTAGTGCATGTGCGTGCGTGTGTGCTGGCGTGCGTGCGGGTGTGTTGTGGTATGGTGAGGGTGTGTGTGTGTGTGGGTGGTGTGTGTGTGTGTGTGTGTTGTGTGTGTGAGAAAGAGCGAGACATGGTTGGGACCTAATTTATTGTCACAAATTCAGAATCCACAATGTTACCAATTTTGACACCTGATTCTTTTATATTATTGAGACCACAAGTTTTTATTAATTTCATGCAGCAACAGGATCTTTGTCATCCGTGAATTAATGACTGGTTGTCTGTCTGTCTTTATGTGATGGGAAATATCTTTAATCCACTATGAATTAACAAAAAAAAAACCCTGGAACCTGCCTTAGATGCCCATAGATAGACAGGTATGTGCCGATACGGGTTAAATTGTTCAAATATATCATACAGACCCTGGTTGTGTCAAACAGCTGTCCGTCCTCATTTGACCTAATTCAACGACAGAATAGCGACCAATTGCGTGTCTGACATGATTTGGGCGGTGCAGAACAAATGGCAGCCATGAGTAATATCCTGTGAATGGTCAAAGCTAGAAAGTTTACTGTGGGGAATTATTTGTCTGCGAGTCGAACCCACTTTACATAGATGTTTTTTTAACATTTTAAATCATAGTTGAACCAATCATGGTCATGTCTGGGATTAAAACCCAATTTTCTTAAATATGGCAGTTTTTTAAACGTTGCGACCGCAGATTTCCCCTGAGACATATCAGGTGCCCTTCAAAAAATCGAATACTGATTTTGTCCTTGTGTAACCCTTTTCGATCAAAACTATACCTCAGTCTGAAAGATTGATCTGAGAAATGGTTCTTTGGTACAAAAAATTTTGAAATTTCTAATTCATATAGGACCAAATATGAAATTCATCCTATATATTTTTCATTGAAATTAAGCAAATCAAAATCACCCTTTTTCTCTCTCTCTCTCTCTCTTAAGACATTTCTGTATCCAAATACAATGTAAGAAATCCATTGAGTATCTAATCTATATGAAATTACTATTATGGCACAATATTTGTGTGCCTCAAAATCTCTCGTTGCACCTTTAAACATTTTAAATGGCATTTTGTTCGAACCAATCAAACCTTGTGTTTTTAACATAATTTTTTTCAGGAGATCTACGGAATGACCTCTTTGTCACCATAGACAGAGCCGAGTTTGAAAAAGGTCCAAATAAGAAAAACAACCCAAATGTTGAAGTCACCTTTAGTGTTGTCACTTCAAGAGGAGCGAAATTGGTGAGTATGTGTGTACATTAATGTTACTTGGATTGCACATTCAAATATAATGAATCATTTCACTGGAGTCAGATAAGGACCGAGCCCACTGCAACCGCACGCGGCTCTATGTGTCCATGCAGGCAGCCCGTTTGGCTCTTAGGCTGCCTGCACAGACCCATATGGTCAAGTGCGATTATCCTGATGAATGCACTGTGGCATGGTTCTTTGTAAATAAATTAAAACACTCAAAGTCATGCCCTTTCGAGTAGTACCTGTTAATAGGGCACCGTACTGTGTAAAGACCTTGTTTTGAAAATGCTTTAGAAATGCGAGAAAGATTAGACTCTATGAGTGTCTAATCCATCTCGCACTTCCCTGATATTTTCAAAAGAAACCCATTGGTGATGAAATGCATAAATGGAATTGAAAGATAGATTAGATTTTTTGCACTCTCCTTACTCTTACAAAACAAGCGGATCAGTGATGATTTGCATATAAATGCATAGATGTTAAAAACTAAATTATGTAAGCCAATACAAGTACATGTTCTGTTTTAGTATCTACAAACTATGGTGTCAGACTTAGTCTTTGGAGGTCTCACAGAAAATTATTATTTTATTATTGTGCTTCATCACTGGTATAAAAACATCATAAAACAAGATTAACAAAATAAAATATACATATCGTCGGTTGTATTACATAGTGACGGATGTTAAACAAAATACGAATATTTGTTTCTGAGAAAATCGCACTTGAAAAATTGCGAACTCTAGAGGATCCGTACACATCCCCACATACGATTCAAACAATCAAATCCAATTAAACGAAATTAACGACTGAAAATTTATTTTAGCTAATATTCATGAATTCTTAATTAATAAAATGGATGTAATACATTGGAAAAGTTAACCATCATATCCGTCACACCAATATTTACGCAAATCGGCGATTATGTTCATGACATAGTGACGGATGTTGAAATTTCCCTATACTAAAGCGTTATTCAACATCCGTCATTATGGAAACATGAATCAGGTTTTCTGAACATCCGTCAAACCAACGTGCGTCATCGCGAATCTGCTCAATTTGGTTTATTACATAATGACGGATGTTGAGTGGATTACCGAGATTCACCGCTTTGAACTGTAAATATAATATAAATTTCTTCTAATATCGATATTTATTAAATTAATTGCATATTTTGCTTGTGTCAGTTATAAATTTAAGATAAGAATATTTACTAACAAACGTATTTTAAAAGCCTTGGTGGGAAATCAAGTATACACTTCTTTGACAGAGGGTTCAGCATCCGTCACTTTGTCATACACCAAAGTCTCTGTTATGCAACATACGTCAAAATTGCAAAATTTCTAATTAAGATTATTAATTAATGAAGCACTTGCAAGGTTCGGCACTTGGCATGTTTGAAGATTTTGTTATTTAGTACCATTTCCCTGATTTTCATAAAAATGATAAAAATTCAACATCCGTCACTATTTAATGCACCCGACGATATGTAATGTAAATATTACAACCAAAACAATTCCAGTGAAAAAGTCGTGACAAACTGATATCTTATGTTACGTTTTTCCTCTTTTTCCAGACATGTGTTTCCCTAGGAGATGGCGAAACCCTCGTTAATGAATACCTTTCTGTGGTTTACAAAGGTGTCAGTTCACCTCGCTGGAATGAGACAGTCCGACTAGGAATCCCCATAGACAATTTTCAAGGACACTCACATTCGATTTGAATTCAGGCATTGTTCAGGTAGGCTTGCCAACGTCATTTCTAATTTCAGTACTGCTTATTTACGAATGATTGATCTTTTTTTCTCAAGCGCAAAAAATTGTGTGGTTCAAGTCTTTTGGATGATGATTTTCAGAGTACCTAGAAAATAATTGAATTAGCTTCTTTGAAAGCATTTCACCCAAATGTGAAGATTTTATGGAAATCATATGCTCCTGAAAAGATATTGGCTCCATTAAAGAACATTCAGGTTGCAGATTCACTGCAAACTTGGTTACGACAGAGATGTAAGTGGAAAAAAATATTTTCCACTGTCAAAAGTGAACCAACCTGTACTATACATACGTAAACATCTAATGTCGTGTAATATTAGATAGGCGATAACCAGTGATATTGCATGTTTGCTTACTAAACCCCACCCAGTTAATAAGAATACCGCATTAGAAGACACTCAACATAATTTGAGGTACTTTTGTTTTAATCTGCAGCCAGGAGAGATGAGAAGAAGCTGTTTGCCATGGCGTTCATGAGATCCATGAAAACAGACGGCACAGATGTAGAAGACGGAGATCACGAACTCTTTGTATATAAGGTATGTCTGATATGTACACTAGATACAAAAGACTCCATACTACTTAAAGGCCATGCTATAGCTGATAAGTGGTCAAAGATTGCAAGCAATATTTTGAAAGTTAAATAGCACTTTTTGAGCGCCCCCAATTTTCCAATTTTTTTGGTTGAGAGTTTTGAAATGTACCTGTGAACGTGAATGTTCAAAATTGCCTATTTGTTGTAAAAAGATTTCTATAATTAGAATCTGGGATCCCCAATTCTAGTTTCACGGCAGTGATGGAAATGCCAAATTTCTGTCCAAAAATGACCTCTAACTTGAAAAAAATAAAAAAAGTAAAAAAAAACTCTATGATTAATTTTAATTTACATAAAAATATTCAAATATTAATTATTCTAATTAAAAAAATCCTTCTTTGCAACACATAGAGAATTTAGAGCTTTACCATTCACAGGTATATATAGTTAATTAGCCAATTACCAATGCAACTGTATAGAGTCTCAAAATCTTTCAAAATTGGGGGTGCACTTCGTCATGCATTTTGATCAGAATAGAATCTAATTAAAGGAATTTAATTGTTGCATAGGTGAACCAAAAATGTTGTAACCTACCCTTTTCCCCCCAACAGTGCAATGAAAACTTCCAGTTTGACAGTCCCAGTGAGTATCTGGCCCTACCGTACTGCGCTCTAGAGGTCACCAAGTCCAGGATAGGCCCCTATGGCAACGATGCATTCCCAAGAAACCACAAAGAGAACTTCTATGTCAAGACGACAGTGTGCTCTACAAAGTTGACACAAAATAGTAAGTTAACTTTCTCATCCTGTCTTGTTCAGATGAAATAAGGAAGTCCAACTACCCATAAGGTAAAATGGTGTGAATTGCAGTTATTCACCTTTTTTTCATGGCATGCAATTTTTTGTGATGATTTAGCAGCTGTCTATGTGGGGACAGAGGGTGTTTTGAGGCCATCCCACAATGCACCAGTTGGTGAAATTTCACCTCAATATATGAAATCCTATTCTTAACACATAAAAATCCTGACTTTTACACTCATTTTAACCACAAAGCACTAGTACTTATATAATTTTTAGCATGATCATAAAATGTCCTGTGGTTCTTTAACTTTTGGGATTGGTTCACAATGCTCTCTGATTTGGGAAGAAACTAATTAAGCCAAATTGTCGCATTAGAGCGAGAGCTAGCAAGGCATTTGTAACACATCCCAAGTATAAAAGGTTCGAGTAATTCTGTAGACGACCTGAGAAAGACCCATGGAATTCTTAAGTGTCATAAATGGTGCCTTAAGGAGGGGGGTCTAGACAAAGATTACACAGAGGCCAAATGTTTGAATCGAACCAATCATGTTGGTTTAACCATACCATCGTCCTGGAGTTACAGGTCAAAAACAGCAAATACCAATGAAAAGGGTAAATTTCAGTTGCACAGGGGTCACATTTTAAAGTTGCTCTGATTTGGATTTTTTAAAAGTGGTGGAAATTATCGGTGGAGTTTAGCTCATAAGATTAAAATAAGAAATAGTTTTGGCTGTCTAGTAGGGGCAAAAAGGTCAAGCCCCATTATTTGACAATTGGAAATACTGTGCACAAAGTAAGTGAAGCTAAAGTCTGAACACAATATGACACTGATTTTCAAGGTGGTTGATACTTTGATGTTTTGAGCAAATACACTCAAAAGGTATGATAAACCACTATTAAAGCTCATGAGCCTTAGGTGATGCATGGTCCAAATTATGTGCTGTATAAGGGTGCACATCCTTAAAGGTAATTTCTGAAATCACAGTAAACATGTCTAATTTACTTACACTGAAATTTGGATGACACATACTTTGACTTATCTGTGAATTTTACAGTTGATCTACGCTGTCTTTTAGCATGGAGAGAGCATGCACATGTATTGAGGGACATCCTCAGGAGGGTGACGAAGGTCGGAGGTCAAGACATAGTTGTGGTAAGAATAATTAGTACATTGGTAGTCAAAGATAGGGATTAGGCTATATTTGAGTTTAAATTGTATTGTAAACAGACCTTATTTGGTTGAGAAAGAATGACAAATACAATCTCTATAATCATAATAAATAATATTAATAGATGCATGAAGAATGGACTCTTTACAGCAGAGATGTCACTTTTCCAGTTTTTCAACTTCTTTTCAATTTCCAGTTTTTCCCAGATTTTAGCTTTTTAGCAAAACCAAAAACCATGTTTTTTTTTCAAATGTGCAATTAAACAAAGATTGGGGAATACCAAAGACTCATCCATTTTGTGCTGCGCTCACCTCCCTCATTACTCTGCTTTTGTCAAAAACTCAAATGTTCAGGATTTTTTAGTAAACCCAGTGACATCTCTGTTGATATATTATTGAAATGTGCCACTAAAACATCTGTATATCTTCCAGTTATAGCAGTGAGGTCAACCTTCCTAAATTTTAGCCAATTTGTTCATGATTCTGGCAAATATTAAGCTATTGTATGCTAATATTTTTTTAAATGGTAGTGCCCTTCCTCACAGAGATGGACAAAATGAACAGAGATGAAGGGCAATTTTTTTTCTTTCACACATAATTCTGCTGCTGGCAGAGAAAAAAATCACCAGTTAAAAAAAATTGACTGGCTTTTCTAAGACAGTTGCTGAGAAAACATCCAGCACCATCAGCAGCAGTTTCCAGTAAATCATCACAATTTTGATTGCAGATCTATATATGTGAAACATCCACAGTGTTTTATTAGATCTGAAAATGTGAACATTTAAGAGTTTTCCATTGTTAATTAGCGTGATAAATATTTTCAGTGATATTTGTTGTTGTGGTTGTTTTTCAGGTGTTACAAGACATCTTGGATGCCCTGTTTTCAATCCTTGATCTCAAGATGGAAGAACACGGTAGAGGGGCATTTGATGCACTGGTTAGTAAAACTCTCAAAGTAACTGAGACAAACATTGAGAGACATAGGCAATCAAAAGCCTTATAAAGATTTTTTATTTACTTTAGGGGAGAAGAGGTATTGTTCCATTGTTACCATGCTATACACTTTAGTGTTCTGAATGAAAGACGTTCAATATTCATTTTATTTACACTCCTTGTATTTTTTTGAACATGACATGAATGTGTATCACTTGCATGAACTGTGTCTACATGCAATCTGGTGGTGCATTGTGGTGGGGAAGTGGGTGTAACAACCAAGAAATTACACAGGTTAAAAGTTATAAATTTTTTTCTTCTGCCAGGCAGAAGATTAATCCTGAATTGACCAAACCCTCATGCAGTGGTACTCAGTTCTTATTGTGTGTATACAGCCCATTCATTGTTTACACTTCTCAGCTGTTACTGATACTGGCAGTTGAGTTCAAGAGTCTCATATTTCCATGCATGGCCATGGTCAGTGATATACATACCCTACTTGCACCACTAGTGATAGTGACATTCCCTGCTTGCACTAAATGAGACTATTCCTAACCTAAAGGTAGCTATGTAACAGTTTTTCTGATTGGTTGGGTCAGATTGCAAAATTTTGCTTGACAAATTAAAACTGTAGAATGACTTCTATAGCTAATTTATATCCAAATAATACTTCCAATGTTATAATATAGAATTATGGTACAGAATTACATTGTTTGTATGTATAATTTTAACACTGATAGCATGGAACTATTTCATTAAGCAGACTATTATTTCATGTGTGGTAAACAGGCACAACTTTTGTACAGCAATGTATGACAGATATTACTACACAATAGTGATTTGGCCTTTGCACTAGATAAGAAGTTCCCTTTAAAAGGGAAGTATGGTAACCTGAAGCTTGGTGTTCCATGCAATGTGATTTCTACTTCAAAATAATACCAGATGTATCAGAAAAAGTAACATGAAACTGAATGTCTTTTGTTTCACAATAAAGGTTGATCATTATGATTGATTCCTTGCATAGTATCTCATTGCAATATAGTGTTACAAACTCAATTTGTTGTTTCATTTCACAAATTGTGCACTAAAATGCAGAAGATTGTCCTTTTTAAGGACTTGTCTTGTTATTTTTAATATTTATGAAAGTCATTTATGAAAAGTACTGTGCAGGACATAAAAAATGAACATTTTTTGCCATAGTTGACCAACCCATTTTTTGTGTCGCCTGCTTTAGCAGGAAGACGCATAGGGATGGCTTTTTCTGTAGTGGGCTATAGGCTGTGGCCTGCGGCTGTGGCCGTAAACAAAGGTTAACAATTGCTCATTTCTCACATATGCATTGACTGATTAACTTCATGCTTGGTCAGGAGAACCACTGGCCCAAGGCTCATATGTGGTGCAAACAAAATGACCTTTGATGACCCCTATGTGAACTTTGAACCCATTTGGTGAAAATCTTTAAAAACTACATTTCTTTGGTACACAAAATGCTACAGCCACCAAAGTTACTCAAAAAGAACCACTGACCAAGACTTAGTATGGGATTACATAGATTGACCTTTTGATGACCCCTATGTGACCATGTGACAATTGACCCAATTTCATTAAAAATCAAAGGTTAATTGCTCATTTCTTGCATACGCATCGACTGATTAACTTCATACTTAGAAGAACCACTGGCCCAAGGCTTGTGTGTGGTGTAAACAAAGTGACCTTTGATGACTTCTATGTGAACTTTGACCTGATTTTGTGAACATTTATAAAACTACATTTCTTTGGCACATAAGATGCTATGGTCACCAAAGTTACTCAAAAATAACCAATGGCCATGACTTAATGTGGTAAGTACACGGATTGACCTTTTGATGACCTTTATGTGACCTTTGACCCAATTTCATTAAATCATTACATTGAGCTGATTTCCTTTGTTTTCCAAAGTTGACTGAAATATATGCATTTCCCTTCTGAGAAGTGGAATGCCCCAAAATACCTATTTTAGCACCCCTAAAAGAGAAAATGGTCTCGACCTGTGACCCCAGGTCACACCCTGTCAGCCATTACTCTTCCTGAATTCCGTTTTGGCTAGCTATCAAGACGGACGCATCGCAGCTCTGTTGGCAGTCAAATTTATCTGAGATATTTGATACTGGACTGTTGTCGTCTCAAACAGAATACTCCTACTACTATACCTACACCATCTGGATATATTACTGGATTTTATATTGGATATAAAGCGCTCTATTTGGTCGGAATATACGGAGACTTTCACGCCCGTCGGAGAGCTTTTTTTATTGTGTATCCTTTTTTTGCCGCCGATGCGGTCATGTGATCTGTTTAGCGGGAAAAAAGGTAAAGGCAGCCATTGCCGCACTTGCTGCGTGCCTTGGATGCCTTTGACTATGTGTGAGTTTGTAATGTCATTTTTAGTAAGAACTGCTTACTATCGATGAATATGGTTTGGTGTGTCTATTAAATCATCACACTGAACTGATTTCCTTTACACCAATGTTGACTGAAACATATGCATTTCCCTTCTGAGAAGTGGAATGCCCCAAATTACCATAATAACACCCCTAAAAGAGAAAATGGTCTCGACCAGTGACCCCAGGTCACACCCTGTCGACCTTAGCTCTTACTCAATTCCGTTTTGGCTGTTATTCAAGACGGACGCGTGTTACTGCAGCTCTGCAATATTATAGCCAAATATTAAATGATGATTTTGATACTGGACTAGTTGTCGTCTATACGGAATACTCCTACTACTTACCATATCTATCTGGACATATGACTGGTTATACACTGGATTTATAGCGCTCATTTGGAAGATAAACGAGGACGTTTACGCCGTCGGAGAGCTCTTATTTTGGTATCCTTTTTTGCCGCCAGTGCGGTCATGTTATCTGTTGTAGCGGGAAACAAGGTAAACAAGGCAGCCATTGACGCAGTGTTAGCTGCTTTGACTGCCTGTGACTATGTGTGAGTTTGTTACTTGTCTTTGTTAGCTGGCTTGCTTGCTAAACAAGTTATAGGTTTAGTGTGTGCATTATTTTATTATATGCTTGTGGTATTACTTAATTAAAATATGTGAAAACGTGTTTGAAAAAATTTTCCCTTTAAACCGTGTGACTCAGTTACCGAGTGGTTTTTGTGTCTTGACTTGACGTTGCATTGTGTACCGGGAGACCTCCACCGCACGCTAGTTATTTTTCTGTACGGTTTTGCGCACGCTATTCCAATCTAGCAACTCACGCTCACCCAGAGTCATGTCGCATATAATTGGTGCTCGGGGGGGGGGCTGACCCGCACCATTCATAAACGTGGGGACCCTAAATCCTTGCTGTGCTCGATCACAGGCCAAGTTCCCGCACCCAACCGGTGCGCCTCTCTTTATGTCTTGGACTGTCGCGATGTTTCAATGGGACAACCAGCACATGGGTACGCCGCTCGTCTTGCGTACACAGGGAAGGGGTGGGGTAGTGTCGGGCTCCGGCCCGGGGGGTTCGTCCAAGGCAGCCGCTGCTGATCTGGGTGCTTCCCGAAGGTGAGGTAGCTTCAGCTGCTTCGCGAAGCGCTGATGGGTGGCTTCGGGCCGCCCTGTCGGCGCGCCACGGCCGCTGGTCGCCTGGTCAAAGGCCCCCCTAGGGGATGCTCCGGTTGAAGGCTGCGGTCTGCTCTGCCGATCCCCTTGGGGGCTCTTGGCGGCGTTAAGACCGTTCGGTAGTAGTGAGTGGTGATGGGAGGCCAAGGTCGACCGGGCTAAATTCCATCGCCGCTGTTGTTCGCCACCTAATGGTTGCGTCCCGGTTGTCTTCGGGGCACTTCGACCGCACCACGGTGGCCATGAATTCGGGGTATGTTCGGCTAACCCTGGGGGCTTTGGTCTCGGCTTCCCTTTGCGGGACGCCACAGGTGTTGACTACGCTCGTACACCCGCATGAATAGCCTTGTAGGCATGTTAGTGCCTTCCCGCCGGCGCCGCAAAAGAGATCGGGCATTCGGGCTTGGCGTGGGCGAGTGGTGCTCCGCTGGGTTGGCATCCGCACGATGCCCCAGTGACTAGGTAGGCTAGGCCTCTCATGAGGGTACGCCTGCTGCGGTTATCTAGTGATGGCCCTCCGGCACCGGTCTCCGCGGGCGGGTCCGCCTATGGTGGGTACCCGGTGGGTGCACCTGCCTCTGGCGTTCCTACGGGGCAACCTTCGTGGCCTGCCCCTTGCGGGGACCACAGTAACCGCTTGCAGAGCCTACCTTCTCCAGGTTAGAGCTTCCCCGTTACGTGGCTTACCCACCCCAGTCGAGCTGGACTGCGGGGTGGGGACAGCCTTGGCATGGTCTTTAGAACGGGGCTTCCGATGGCGGGAGCCCCCTCCAGGCTAGAGTCACACCGCGCATCCGCCGTCGGATATGCCCAGCCGCGGCACCAAGGTGATGTAGGGGCTGCTTCTGATAAGATTTCGAGCGGGGGCAGTTGCGCCGCGGCTGCAGCAGTTTTGTTCCTTCGGGAGCCTCTCAAGCTGCGGCGGTACAGTGGTACCGGGCCGGGGGCCGGGGCAGGGCGGTCGGTTGTGTACTTTCGCCAGGGTCGTTGAGAACTGCCGAGGAGAGGAGACTTTTGACTCCCTTCCTGAGGACTCCGACCATAATCTTGTGACCTAGCAGCCAAGTTGCCAACGGGCAAGGCCGCCCCGTCTGCGTTCTCCCCCTTCTGGGGGACCATTTGAGGCACCTGGACCTGGCGGTGGCCTCTGGTATAAGACTAGGCGCTTTCTCAATGGTCCTCGCCCACGATCTCAGATCCTCAATGGGCGAGGGTGGAGTTTTCTCCTAGGAAGCCGTCCGATGCTTTGAATGTCTGCCTCGCTAGTGATCGGCAGACGAGGCTTCAAATGTCTTTGGCGGTCCGCCCTCAGCTTACTGCGACGGGAATGCCTTCTGATTCACTTGCGTACCCTGAGCGCCGATCTGCAGAGGAGGGCTCTAGGCCAAAGCCCGGTAACGGGAAAGTCCTATGTGGAGAGGTTCGTTCGGTGATTGTGTGATTCACTGACTTGCCTCAGCGGAACGCGTGGAGTCGGAGCAGGCACTCAAGGAGGCTCAGGCGGAAAGATATCCTCCGGGATCTTCGGCTAAGAGAGAAGAACGCTCGCGCTCCTCTCTTCCAGCCGTGCCGCCAAGCCAAGCAGGCGAAGCCGACATCGCCTCAGCAACCCAAGAAGGCCGCTGCCCGGACACTTCTCTCAGACGCCGGGGCCAAGCCGAAGGCTCGTCCCCATCCCAAAAGCAAGGCGCCTGGGGAAGGGAAGAAGCCTTCGTCCTGACGGGCACGGTGGCCGCGGGGTCCTACCGCGGGAGGGAACCTACCAACTCAGGTGGGCGGCCGCTTGAGTTCTTACGTGTGGGAGTGGCCAGCCATTTCTCCCGCACTTTGGGTGTGCAGTGTGGGGGTGGAGGGGGGGCGGGGTGGGTATCGAATAGAATTCACCGTGACACCCCCAGCGACTTCCATGCCGAAACCTACCAAACGCTTCAGGGGGAGCCGAAGAACCAACTTCTTCTGGACGAGGTCTCGGCCCTCTTGACGAAGGGTGCATTCCCCGGTGCGACCCACCTTCACCGAGGGCGTTTTGGTCGACGTTCTTCTCGGCTCCCAAGAAGACCGGGATTGGCGTCCCATCCTGAAACTGAAGCCGTTGAATCAGTTCATCAGTCCGAAGCAGTTCAGATGGAAACTCTCGCGTCAATTCCTGGACGCTGTCCTTTGAAGGGGAACGGGGGGCGTCGTCTTTGGATCTGAAAGACGCTCTACCTGCAAGTCCATGTCGCCAAAATCCGGACAGTCGCTGGCTCCGATTCCCACCTCGAGGGGGCCCGTCGTACGAGGTGGACGTGCTCCCTTCGGACCTCCACCTCTCGGTCTTCACGATCGTGACCCGGGAAAAGTGGGCGGCCTTCATCCGGCGGCAGGCGGTCAACCTAGGCATGTACCCTGGAGACTGGCTGCATATCACGTCGTCACTCGGGCGCACGACCGAGCATGGTCGGTCGAAAATCCAGGTGCCTGCAGAGGTTGGGTGTTTCATGTCAACTTCGAAAATCGAGCTTGACCCTCTCCCAAGACCTGAGGTATCTGGGTGCACGGCTGCAATGCTTCAGGGCATTGCAGAACCGACGGCCAGCGGGGATGTCGTGGCTTCAGTCGCGACATCCATGCGCGGCTTTCGCAGGCCCCACGCTCGAGACTGGCTTCGCCTTATAGGCTTGATGGCCAGTTCGTCTCGACCTTGTCTCGTCGTCGCTTCATATGAGTTGTTCAGTGCACTAGGACGACCATTAAGGCCGTTCAAGCACCCAGACTCCCGTATGATCCCCATCAATGAGGGAGATCCGGGAGCACCTGCCATGGTGGTCTCCACGCCCCAACGGACTCGGGGGATTCTTTCCCGCGCCTTGTCGATATTGTTATCACGCCGGAGGTCGAAGTCGGATTGGGGGGGTTTCACCCTAGACCGATGCGCCTCGGGGACATGGTCCCGGGACCGAGGCTTGGGCCCATGTCAATCGCCTCGAACTGGGGGCAGTAGAAACGTCCCTAGCTCACTTCGAGGCGAAGGTGACCAACTCCAGTATCCTAGTACAGACGGACACCTCCACCGGGGTGGCCTAACATCAACAAGCAGGGGGGGATCGCCCGGCCCCTGTGCCTCGCCGCCATGCAGAATCATAGAGTGGTGTCGAGACCGGGCCATCACGATGTCCGCGGTACAATTCGGGGGGCCGTCAATTTTCTTGCCGACGATCTGTCTCGCGGCCGGATGACGGGCGGTCCCGCCTCGGAATGGATACTGACCGAGATTGTCGTGCGGGGAGATCTTCGACGAGATTATATGTTCCTCAGATCGGACCCGGTCGCTCGAACCTGAGTCACCACTCCCTCTGTACGCACCCGGACTCACGACCCGGGTGAGTACGCAGTCGACGATCTGGCGCGACTAGGCTGGAAGGGGTTCATGGCTATGCCCTCCCGCCGATTCCGATTCTACATCACGATGTTTCGAAAATCGGGCGGAAGGCGTGCCGTGTCATCATCATCGCTCCCTTTTGGCGAAACACCTCTTTGGGTTCGTCCAATGGTGGATCGCTTGGCGCCTCTCTTGCCGCTGCAGTCTACCAACGTCCGGAACTAGGTCCCTTCCGGAAGGAGGGAGTGCCAGTCTGTCGCTGGAGCAAACTAGCGTTGACTGCGTGGCCATTATCGGGCAGCGATGCCGAGATTCTTGCTTTTCTCAGAGGGCGCCTCGCTCATATCAGCGGGAAGAAGGAAGTCCACAATGACGCTTTACTCTAAGCGTCTTGGGACCCTAATTCCGCTGGTGTTATTGTGAGCGAAAGAGAGGGGTGTCTCCGAACGGGCCAGCTGTAGCCGAGATCGCTGACTTTCTCACTGATCGCTTAGATAGCGGATTGAAACTTCGACTGTTAGGAAACTTTACAAGTCCGCTATCTTAACGATCCATTAGAGTTTTCGACGACGGATCTAACATTAAAAAAAAAAAAAAAAAAAAAAAAAAATGGACGACTGGGCTCGACCCGTCTCCTTCTAGAGGGGTGTTTATACCGAACTTCGGCCAGGAAGACGGTCCCTCCCTGGGACTGAATATGTCTAGACTTTGTAGTGAAGCCCCGTTCAACCGATGGCTGAGGCCATTCACTAAAACATGCACCATTTACGACGGTCTTTCTGTCGCTCTCGCTCTGGAGACGAAGCTCGGAGATCAAGAAGATCTCTATGTCAGCGTCTGAATTTCTCTCGGGCACAGGGTCAAATGTTCTTTAGCAGGAATTTTTCTGGCAAAGAACGAAGTCATCTCTTCCGGCACTCACCAATTTATCTTACCCGAATTGAATGTCACTCTTCGGTGCGGGAAAGATGCGCCTGTGGTGTCCCGTTCGAGCCATTGAGTACTATAAACGTAAAAATAGTCGATCAGGGGCAACAACGATCGTTGTTTCTTACCCACCCACGCTTCCCCCCATGGTGTTCCGCGTCAAAAGCGCCCATTGTTACTAGATGGATTAGCGCTGAATATGAATCCAACGCGGTGATAGGAGCTTCACAAACTCGAGCCATTCGGTTCGTAATATTCTCGTCGCATGGGCATCACAACCCGCGGAATCAGTATTGCCGAAATCGCGAGGCTATGTCTTGGAGGGCTCCCACAACGTTTTCGTCGTGTTGTTTTGTTGTACTACAGAAACGTCACAAACTCCTTCAAGAAACGTGGCGAAGGGCACACTCCTGCAGAACCACAACCCACTAACTACAACGTCACTATAAGAAAGTCTCTATCCGGCGGTGCCGATGTGACGCTCGCCCCGGATTATTCCGTTGTCAGGTGAGCATCGTGTCCCCAATTTTATGTTATTGCCTTTAGGCCTTTAACATTGTGTGCTTTAGTTAGTGTAGTCGCGCCTTTGATTGAATTCTGTTTTGAGCTGCTCTCTGAATATCATGCTCCACCTCCGATGAGTGTGCTAGTCAGGGTGTTGATTGAAAATATTCATGCAACGGGGAGGTTAATGCATATGTTTCAGTCAACATTGGTGTGAAAGGAAATTCAGTTCAGTGTTGGTGATGATTTATCAAAACACGTTATGTTTTATAAACATCTAAATGAAGATGATTTCCTTTCAAATGTTGACTTCCCGCTTTCAGGCCCGCCCACAGCATGAATGTACACGCGTCCGTGGGGCTTGAGCCAAAACGGAATTAAGGAGAGTAAGGTCGACAGGGTGTGACCTGGGTCCCACTGATCGAGACCATTTTCTTAGGGGTGTTATTATGGTTTAATTTGGGGCATTCCACTTATCAGAAGGGAAATGCCTATGTTTCAGTCACATTGGACAAGGAAATCAGCTTCAGTTAGATGATTATTAAAAAACATAACGTTGTTTTTGAATATTTTGTTATATGCTTGTCGTATATTTAATAAAATATGTCGAAATGTTTGAAAAATTTCTTTAACCGTTGGTGACTCGGTTACCGATGTGGTTTTTGTTAGTCCCGACGTTGCGTCCCGGGAAACCTCCATGCCACGCTTGTATTTTCTTTAGGTTTGGTGCACACGCTTTTCCATATAGCATCTCACGCTCACCCTGTTATGTCGCACAATTGCGCACGCTGCCCCGCATCCATTCATTATGGGACCCCCATCTTTGTGTCAACCACAGGGCAATGCCCGCACCAGCGGTGCTCTCTTTTGTTCTCGGTCTGTCGGACGTTCAATGGGTACGCCTCTCGTGTTTGCGCATACGGAGAGGGGGGCGGTAGTCGGGCTCCGGTTCCGGGGTTCCTCCAAGGCAGCAGATGATGCTCTGGGTGCACCCAAAGGTGGAGGTAGCTTTGGCTGCTCCGCGGCGTGCTAGTGGGGCGACTTCAGGTCTCCTCCTAGCGTGACACGGGCCGCTGGCTCACCTGGTTCAGCCCTAGGGCGCGGTTTTCTTTTTTTTTTTTTTTTTTGTTTTTTTTTTTTTCAGTTGCCGCTGCCAGTTTGCTCTGCCAATTCCCCCGGGGATTTGGCGGCGGCAGGCGTTCCGTGGTTAGTGGTGAGTGGAGATGGTGATGCGCTGGTGGGCTAAGCCATCGCCGCTGTTGTAAATGCCTCAGCGTTGTGCGGTTCCGGTGTCATCGGGCGGCTTGACCGCAACCTCGGTGGTCATAACTTTCAGGGATTGCTTCGGCGAACCCTGGGGCGTTGGCTACGGTGTCCATTGGGTGGGGCTCCGCAGGTGTTGACAACACTCACTGCCACAACCGGCATGGCTAGCCTGGGCTAGCCCTGCAGTGCCGCCTCGGCCTGCTCCGCACACTATCCCGGGCCTTTCGGGGATTGGTGCGGTGTGGAACTCCGCCGGGATGGCACCCGCAGATTTGCCCCACGCTGACTCGGTCGGATCAGGCCTCTTACGCGGGTACGACTGCTGCGGTTATGGGTGCTGGGTATCCTGCTCCGTTTCCGCGGCGCGGTCAGCCCTGTTGCGGGTTAACCCGTGGGGCCTCCGCTGTGGGTTCCTGTGGGGAAGCCCTGTGGCATGCTCACGCAGGGGACACAAAGACCCGCCCCGCGCAGCGACCTTTACAGGTACGCGTGCAATCCAACCGTGTGCGGTCAATATGTGGGTCATCCTGCGCAGTTCACGCTACGGTTAAGCCTACCCCGGCAAAACCCGGGGTTTTCCATTATCGGCGCTCCGGTGGGGCAGCCTCTGGGCTTGCCTCCATGGGTGGCTCAGTGCAGGCCGCGGCATGCCCTCTCAGGGCGTGCCCGTGCCGTGCATTAGCCTTTGTCCCTATAAGTCTCTCTTCGCGGGTTGTATAGCTCCGGCTCCGGGAGTTCCTAGGGGCTGTTCTCCCCTGCCTCCGGGCACGGAGCTCATCCTTTTATAACGTCTCACCTCTTGGAGGTGGTTGGCTTGGGCTGATTGGATTGGTGTCACCAGTTCAATCCTCTTGCCGCGTTCCTCCCCGCAGGGGGGGAGCGCGCATGGTGGCTGTTTATCCGCCTTGTTGGCGTGATTTCGGCCTTCACCACTGCGACTGGCCCCTCTTAAGGGGGCTGTCACTAGGATGTTGATTATGCCGCCTTCGATGGTGTGACTTTAACTCTACGTGTCTATCAAAGTCTGCTCTTGGATTCAACCATTATGGCTGGCATACTCCTGCCTTGGGGTTTGAGCCCTCTCAGCCTTGTGAAGTCCCTGGGTTACCGTGTCTATTCCCCGACGTGACTCTAGCTCTGCGTGGTCTCTTATACGCCGTAGAGCTACCCTTGATGGGGGTGTGGCGGTATAGCCTGCCCTTGCGTTTGGCTGGCCTAGTCTGCCTCTGCCTGGGGCGTGGGGGGCGCATCCTGCCGCGCTATGGCTTGCAGCTGCGTCGGGGGCCCGACCTGAGCCTCGCGGGGTGCTTTCGTGCTTGGGCTCCCTTGTTTGGAAGCTTGGGTAGCTTGGCCGGTTGCTTACCCTCCCGTGGGCTATTCAGCTCTGGGTCGCAGGCGCTTTCGTGCTTGCCTCTGTTGGTGGCTGCCTGCTGTGCTGCCGCGGTAGCCGAGCCCCTGGTGGGTGCTATTCCGGGGCCCGTGCGTGTGCCACCATCGGGGGACTTGAGGGACTGTGGTCTCTGCAGTTAGGCGCTAGCCATCCAGGCCTTGGCTGGTCCTGGGCTCTTAGGCTCTGGTGTTAGGCTTATGCACCTAGCCTAGTCCGCTGTTTGTCTTGGGGACTTGAAACTTGGGCTATGTGGCAGCTTCGCTGCTCCCCTCCTGGGGATCGGCTGGGCCTAGAGTCGCTTCCGAGCGGGCTAGTGACAGTTGCCGTCTCGCGTTAGTCTCTGTTCCCCGTTGGGTCAAGGACTTGTTCCCAGCTTGCTGTGATACTGGTCTTTGGGGGTCTTTAGCCACCGACTTCCTTGGGAGGTCGTTGCCTTGGGTCTTGGTGGTCCCTTGTACCTTCGACTTGGCCTAGGCCTGGGGCTTTAGTCGCCTAGCCTTTCGATACTCGAATTCTTAGACCCTTCATCTCCCATCGGGGCACTGGCCTTGGTTTCTTTCCGTTGTGCAGCTTGGCTGACCCTTATCGGGATAGCCGGGCCACCTGGCCTTCGGCCTATGGCTGTCGCCCTGCTGTAGGGGTGGTACCTCGGCCCCCTTCGGGCTTTGGAGGCTGGGCCGGTCGGACGTGGCCCCTCTAGGGGCTTCACGGGGCCGGCCGTCCTAGGCCTGGGGTAGGGCTTTATGTCCTTCCCCCTTGGTCTTACCCCCCGTACGGGGAACATCGCGTCTTGGCTTGTTCTCCTTCGCCTCCGTCCTCACTTTCGTGCTGGCGCAGAGACCTCGGTTCTCAAGCAGGATGGTGTGCCCTCTGGCCAAGCCTGCTCTGGCCGGTTCTCGGGCCTTGGTCATTCCGTCTTGACGCTGGTGCTCGGGTTCCCTAATGGGGGCTTGGCTCCCACCAGGTGGATGCCCGTGTCCCTTCTGGGCTCTGTGTGTCCCTGGCACGGTGGTTTGCTCTGTTGCCGAACCTTACCTGTGAACCCTGCTCTCCACCCCTTGGGGCTAGCCCTGAGGACTTTCGAACTTTTGCCGGACACTGCCCAGTTGGTGTCGGCGTCTTGACCGGGGTCCCTTCGCTGCATGTGACGGGGGGATAGGGGCTGCCTTTGACAGTTCTCGCACATAACTTAGGCTCCTGGCTGACTGGCCTGGTCCGCTGTCCTCCCTCTGGGTTCTTGAGACTCGGCCGTCTGGTCGGCTGCGTCCCTCGTTGGGGCTCGTTGTTACGGGCCCCCCCCCCCTTAGCGTTGGGCTTCGTCCGGTCCTAGCGTTGGGGCTCGTCCGGCCCTAGCGTTTGGGCTCCGTCCGGGCCTAGCTGGTTCCTTGGGCTTCAGGCCCAGGTGTGCTCCCGATTCGGTGTCGGGTCTGTCCCTTGGGAGTTTCCGCCCCCCTCAGCGGTCTTCAGGCTCCCTTTTGTTCATCTCATCACTAGTGTTGGGTTTCTCTAGGGTTCTTCTCCTGCCAGGCCTTCTGTCCCAGCTGTGCCGCCTAGCTGGGCTTGAGCCAAACGGACTTAAGGAAGAGCTAAAGGCGACAGGGTGTGAGCCTGGGGTCCACTGTATCGAGAACCATTTCTCTTTTAGGGGTGTTATTATGGTAATTTTGGGGCATTCCACTACTCAGAAGGGAAATTCATATGTTTCAGTCAACAGTGGAAAGGAAATCAGGCTTCATTAGATGATTTATAAAACCTAACGTGTTTTTTGATATTTTGTTATAATGCTTTCCGTATATTTAATAAAATATGTCGAAACTGTTTGAAAAATTTCTTTAAAAAACCGTTGGTGACTCATTTACCGAGGTGGTTTTTGTTAGTCCCCGACGTGCGTTCCCGGGAAAACCTCCTGCAAACGCTTCAGTTACTTTTTCTTACGGTTTTGGTGCACAAGCGCTTTTTCCCGCTAGCAGCTCACGCTCGCCCCGTAATGTCGCACAATTGCGCACGCTGCCCCGCGTCCATTCATTCTTGGACCCCCATCCCTCCTTGTGTCAACTCACATGCAATGCTTTCCCGCACCGCCGTTGGCTCCTCTTTCTGTATCGGCTTCGACGTTCAATGGTACGCCTCTCTCGTGTTTGCGCCTAACGGAAGGGGGGGCGGGAGTCCGGGCTCCGGTCCGGGTTTCCTCAAGGCCGTCCGATGCTGGCTTCTGGGTGCACCCAAAGGTGGGGTGCTTTGGCTGCTCCGCGGCGTGCTAGTGGGGCGACTTCAGGTCTCCTCCTCTAGCGTGCCACCGCCGCTGGCTCACCTGGTTCATCCCTAGGGCTGGTTCCGGTGCAGGCTAGCGCCATTTTGCCGGCCAATTCCCCTGGGGAGCTGGCGGCGGCAGGCGTTCCGGTAGTGGTGAGTGGCGATTGTGTCGCATGTGGCTAATCCCCATCGCCGCTGTTGGTCAATGCCTAGAGTGGTTACGGTTCCGGTGTCCTCGGGCGGCTTGACCGCAACCTCTGTGGTCCATCACTTTTATGGATGCTTCGGCGAACCCTGGTGGTTGGCTTCGGTGTCCCTCAGTGGGGCTCCGCAGGTGTTGACAACACTCACTGCACCCTGCATGGCTGGCCTGGCTAGCCATGCAGTGCCGCCTCGGCCTGCTCCGCACACTATCCCGGGCCTTTCGGGGCTTGTGGCGGCATGTTGCTCTGCCGGGATGGCCCCCGCAGATGCCCCGGCTGACTTTCGGTCCTGCTCAGGCCTCTTAACTCTGACGCGGTACGCCCTGTTGCGGTCACTGGTGCTGGGTTATCCTGCTCCTGTTTCCGCGTGGGTCCGCCTGTTGCGGGGTAACCCGGTGGGTGCCTTCCGCTGCTGGCGTTTCCTGTGGGGCAAGCCTTCGTGGCCATGCTCCGCAGGGACGACAGTACCCCGCCCCGCGCAGCCGACCTTTACAGGTACGCTGCAGTCCAACCGTGTGCGGTCACTATGTGGGTTCATCCTGCCTAGTTCCCGCTACGGTTCCGCTTTTACGGTACACCCCGTGGGGGTTTCCATTCTCGGCGCTCTGTGGGGCAGCCTCTTGCTTGCCTCCCGCGGGGGACTCAGTGCCGGCTGCAGCATGCCCTCTTAGGGCGTGCTGCGTGCCCGTGCATAGCCTTTGTCGCTTTTAGTCTCTCTTCGCGGGTTGTATAGCTTCGCGGCTCCAGGAATCCTAGGGGCTGTTCTCCCTGCCTTCGGGCACGGAGTGTCCTTCCTTTTATAGCGTTTCACCTCTCGGAGGTGATTGCTTGGGCTGATTGGACTTGTGCACCATTCAATCCTCTTTGCCGCGTCCCGCCCCGCAGGGAGCGCTGCATGGTGGCTGTTTATCCGCCTCGTTGGCGTTGATTTTCGGCTTAACCACTGCGACTGGTCCCCTCTTACGTGGGCTGTTGCTCGGGCGTTGCTTGTCTGCCTTCGCTGGTGTTGACTTTCAACTCTCTCGGTCCTCCAAGTCTGCTCTTTGGCTTCACCCCTTCTGGCTGGCATACTGCCTTGCCTTGGTGTTTGAGCCCTCCTCAGCCTTGTGTAGTCCCCGGGGTTACCGCGTTTATTCCCCGACGTTGCTCTAGCTTCTGCGTGGCCTCTATATCGCCGTAGAGCTAACCCCTTGACGGAGGTGCTTGGCGTTGATAGCTCCTGCCCTGCCGTTGGCTGGCCTATCCCGCCTTGGCCTGGGGCTGTGCGCATTCCTGCCGCGCTATGCTTGCAGCTTTCGTCGGGGCCCCCCAGACCTTAGCTCCGCTGGGGGCTTTTCCCCCTGCTGCTTGGGCTCCTTGTTCGGAGCTTTGGTAGCCTTGGGCCTGTCTGCTTCCCTCCATGGGCTATTCAGCTCTGGGTCCGGCATGCGTTTCCGTCGCTGCATCTGTTGGCGGCTGACTGTTCTGCCGCGGTAGCCTAGCCCCTTCGGGGTGCTATTCCGGGTCCGTGCCGTGTTCCATCGGGACTTGAGGCCTCTGGTCTCTGCCAGTTAGGCGCTAGGCCATCCAGGCCTTGGCGGTCCCTTGCTCTTAGGGCTCTGCTTTTAGGCTTACTGTTTCTACCTAGCTATCCGCTGTCTTCCTTGGCGGGACTTGGACTTGCTATGGGGCAGCTTTTCGCTGCGCACCTCCCGGATCGGCTGGGCCTAGATCCCTCTTCCGAGCCGTGCAGTTACAGTTTGCCGCTGGCATTAGTCTCGTTCCCCCTTGGGGTCAGGACCTTGTATCCCGCGTTGGTGTGATACTGGTCTTTGGGGCTTTAGCCCCCGACTTCCGTTGGGAGGTCGTGGCCTTGGGTCTTGGTGGTCCCTTGTACCTTCGACTTGGCCTAGGCCCTTGGGCTTTAGTCGCCTAGCCTTCGCTACTCGACTAGACTCCTTCAATCTCCCCTCGGGGCAACTGGCCTTGGTTCTTTCCGTGCATCTTGGCTGGAACCCTTATTCGGGCCCTAGCCGGGCCTAACTTGCTCTGGCCTATGGCTGTCGCCCTGCTGCTAGGTGTGTTACCTCGGCCCCCTTCGGGCTTTGGGAGGCTGCCGGTCGGACGTGGCCCCTCTAGGGGCTTCACTGGGCCAGGCTATGCTGGGGTGGGCTTTATGTCCTTCCCCCTTGGTCTTACCCCCCGTACGGGGACCCTGATCATCGCGTCTTGGCTTTTTTTCCCCTTTCGCCCTCCCCCGTCCTCACTTTCGTGCTGGCGCGAGACCTCGGTCTTCAGGCCGGCTGGTGCCCTCCTCTGGGTCAGCCTGCTCTGGCGGTTCTCGGGCCCTTGGTCCTTCAGTCTGACGCTGGTGGCTCGGGTTCCCCATTGGGGCTTGGCTCCCTCCCAGGTTTATGCCCGTGTCCCTTCTGGGCTCTTGTTTGTCCCGGGCACTGGTGGTTTTGCTCTGTTTCCTAACCTTACCTGTGCACACCAGGCCTTCTCACCCCTTGGGGCTAGCCCTTGAGTCTTTCGACTGTGGGGGCCTGGACACTGCCCACTGTCGGCGTCTTGACCGTGGGTCCCTTTCCCCCGCTTATTTCGGGAGATAGGGACTGCATTTGACAGTTCTCGCACATAACTTAGGCTCCTGGCAGACTACCTGGTCCCTGTCTCCTCTGTGGGCTTGGACTCGGGCTCTGGTCGGCTCGACGGTGCCCCCTCTTTGGGGCTTGTTGTTCGGGCTTAGCGTTGGGGCTCTTCCGGGCCCTAGCGTTGGGGCTCGTCCGGACCTAGCGTTGGGGCTCCTCCGGGCCTAGCCTTTTGTTTTATGGGTTCCTTGGGCTTCAGTCCCTGGGTGTGCTCCCGATTCGTCGGGGTCTGTCTTGGGGAGTTCATCCCCCCTCCAGCGGTCTTCAGGCTCCCGTTGTTCAATCTCATCACTTGTGGGTTTCTCTGCCATGCCTTCTGTCCCAACTGTGCCGCCTAGCTGGGAATCCCTGCGATGAGGTACTTTCTTGCTTGGTGGGTTCTCTAAACTCGCCTTCGCTGGCAGCTTTTTCAGTTGTCCTTGGCAGTTGGCGTGGTCTTGTCTTCCCGCCGTGGCTTGCGACTTGATCTTGTGCCCTTTCCCCTTGGTACCTTCGGGGTCCTGGAGGCATGTTCGGTTGCTTTGGCTCCTGTCTGTACGATCTGGGAGCCCTTGACATGGTGGCCTACCCACTTCCGACTTTGGGGACCTTTATCCCCTCTCTTCTAGTCGGTCAGAAGTCTGTGACCTGGACTTACAGTCGGATGGGAGCTTCTCGCTCCCGTGTGGGAATGTCTCTGGGGCGTTTTCCCCCTGTTGTGAGCCATTCTTCCATGTCTGACGTCTCGAGTTTTGGTTGATGAGTTGGTTACTCCCTCTTCTCGAGGCTTTGGTGATCCTTAATCGGTATCTCGCCCATTCGGGTAGCACCTTTCTGGTGGCTCTCTTCACATTCTTCTTGTCGCGGGATGTCGTGTCGAAGCCACTGTGCTGTCCGCGGACCTCTTCTTGGTGGCATCCTTCTGCCCGTAGCCGGAGTTCGGTTAAGCGGCTATTTGTTTGCCTCCTCGTATCGATTTGTCGTTCTTGGTCCATAAGTTCCTCAAGCTTTGTAGCGTTCTGGGATCATTCTCTGATTGTCCTTCTGCGACTTTGTCTCCTGCTCTCTGCTTGCAGTCCCGCCACTGGTTAGGCTTCGGCTCGGCCTTCCCGATCAGTTAGCGGGGCGTTTGGCTCGAGCCGCTTGACGAACGCTTTCCTTTCGGGTCACCTTTCGGGGCTCGACTTGTGTTTCTGTGGAGCTTCCCTCTGGTTTTTTTCCCTATGGTAGACTTTGGTGGTTCGCCCACTTTGTCTACTTTTTCGGGGCCCTGAATTTACTCTGCCCCAATCGGGGGGAGCGCTGCTCTGGTTGTTCGGTAATCTAGTCCCCCTGAGCTGCCCTTCCGTTGCCCGGCCCTCCATCTGTCGCCGCGGCGCGCTCGTCTTACAGAGGTCCTGCCTCGTTCTTTTCCTCGGTTGTTCTGAGTTCTGTCGACCTCGGCGAGTCGAGGCCTGAATTGTCCTTCGTCCCTCTCCTGAGCTGTGACTGCCTGAGGTAGGACTTTTTGCTTTTCTTGAGGCTTTGTTAGCAGTCTCTGATCATCCATTTCTGTATTTTAGGTCGGCCTCCTCCGCCGCCACAGTCCCAAGGGTGTTTGGTTCATCTTCGGTGACTTTGCACCAAATGTTCCATTGACTCCTGTTAGGCGTCCGATCCCTGACCCAAAGAGTTTTTCCTCTTGGAAGAGCTATTTTATCCGTGAATCTCTTGGCGAAGCCCCGATTGTCTTTTGGTGCGGCGTCCTCTCTAGTCCTCGTCTTTAATTTTCTCTTTCGGGGTCCCCTCCTTCGGCTGAATTAGCTCGGGATTTCCTTCTCCTTGTAGCTTTTCTTTTCTCCCTGGTCAAGGTCGGTCTATCTCTCAGCCCTTCTTCGGGCTGGGCCTTTAGCCTCCCTTCAGTCTCTCACACCTGATCTCCCTCGTCCTCTCTTCCCGTTGGGTTCTTCTGTGGTGTTCCGATCGGACCCCCTCTCTAGGGGGCCCTGTTTGAACGTTTTTTTGGGTTTAAGTTTCTTTTGCCCCTCGTCTTTACCTGGTCCGGCCTTGCGCGTTCTCTGGGTTCCCTATCGACCTCATTTGTTTTAGTCTGTAAGCCTTTGTTCTCTGGCCTTTGCCTTTTTTGCTCTGGCGTTTTTGGTCACCTTTGACTGCATTCCTTCGACCGCCTCTTGAAATAGCATGTCCACCCTTTCCACCTCCGATGATGGAGCCAGTCCTGGTGTTTGATTGAAATTATTCATTCAACGGGGTTTAAATGCATATATTTCAGTCACAATTGGTGTTAAAGGAAATCAGCTCATTGTAATGATTTAGTCCAAAAACACATTGTTTTATAAATCATAAACTGAGGCCTGATTGTCCTTCCATGTTGACTTCCCCGCTTCCGGCCCTCCCCCCACAACATGGATATGTGTCGTTCGTCCGTTTGGGCTCTGAGCCAAAACGGAATTGGAGGAAAGAGTAAAAGGGCCGACGGTGTGACCTGGGGTCACTGGTCGAGACCATTTTCTCTTTTAGTAGGGGTGCTAAAATAGGTATTTTTGGGGCATTCCACTTCTCAGAAAAGGAAATGATATATTTCAGTCAACATTGTAAATGAAATCAGGCCTAGTTATAGTTTATAAAAACAATTTTTGGATATTTTTACCCAATAAATCAAACACCAAATTGCCTCAACAAAAACCACTTTCCAAATCTATGAAACATCACCAAACTTCGACTTCCCGTTGAACCACGCAAAAATGGCAGGCACACAAGCTTCCTGATAAAGTGTCTTTTTTTTTGGAGTTTTGGTGGATTTTGAGGAAAAAAGTACAAGAAAAATACAACCCCCACCCAGTTCAGGAGCTTTTTGAGACATGCCACATAACAAAAACAATGCCAACTTTTGTTAACAAACAAACAAACAAATGACATGTTAGAACTGGTGTTTTTGATGTCCCTATAGTGTAAATATCATTGGGTGTGTTTAGGAGACACCAGGTTCAAGTCGTTCACCAAAGTCATGGATGCCTAATATAGACAATGATTTCTACAGTAACATTTGCACAAAGTTAAGTACTGTTCAATAATACAATAATACCTTCATCAAGTATATACTTTGCCACATTTGGGGGTTCACGTTTCTCGGGTAACATGACCATAGGAATATCCAATCTATAGATGTCATTACTTTGTACGGCGTGTCTTGCTACTCTGCTATAGTGATAAGACAGCACATTGACTGGTGTCAAACCAAAAGTTAAGGTATTTAAGAGTTGTTACCTCTTAGAATAAATTTAATAGGTAACATATCTGTGCTTTGTCCACAGGTCATTTGGTGTATTTCCTCAAGCAAAATAATTGACACTGCTCTCTTCAATGATAAAAGCTGCCTTTGTCATCAACATGCCTGAGGTCCTGCAGTACCTCTTCAAATTCATATTCCGTTCACATTCCCTCTTCCAAAGGTTCAGTAAGGCTTGGTAAATAGTTGTAATTATTAATATGGCTTCATTCAATTCAAGGGAGGAATTAATGTCACTCTGTATCAACATGGTGGCATTCTTGAACAAGAGGAGGCCGTGTGTTCTTTCCCATAATGCATTTCTTCCCATACAAGTTTTGCACTGTGTGTCACATCATTTTATAGTGGACAAAAAGTCCCTAAATGAACAGAACTCATCCCAATTTGTAATTTAAGGACATTTTGTTAATATGACTCATGGGACAACCAGCGCAAAAATTGCATGGAAAAATTGCAATTGTGGGAAAATACGATACCCCCTCTTTTATTGAACCATGCAGATTTATTAAAAATTGCAGCACTATGCACATGTAAGCAAAGACATTATAATTGATAATGCATGTTCCCACCTTTGATGTCATTCTCACTTCAGATCAGAAAGAGTAGGCATATACTTAGGGAGTTCAAGATTTCCTCTGAAGTGTGAATGGTAGATCTTAAATATTTGGCCATGTGTCTTTGGTTTTCCCTTATAGCCCCCAGGTCTTCCCTCGCAAATGTGTCGTCCCTCACTTCGTACCACTAATGGTCCCGGTCGATCATCAGTCGGCCTTGATTTTCATGTGGCGTTTGGTTTCCAGTCCATACTCGGCTCGCAGGTTTTTTCTCCGGGTACTCTCTGGTTCCTCCTACTTCTAAAACTGGGGTTTCTTCTAACAATGATTGATAATCAAGTGACATTGTGTAAAGGAAATCAGCTCAGTGTAATGATTGAGTCAAAAACATTGGTTTACAAATCATATCACTGAGGCCTGATTTCCTTCCAATGTTGACTTCTTCCCGCTTCCAGGCCCGCCCCACAACATGATATGTGCGTGCGTCCGTTTGGGCTCTGAGCCAAACCTGAATTTGATGAAGAGTAATGGCCGACAGGGTGTGAGCTGGTGTCACTGGTCGAGACCAGTTTCTCTCTTTTAGGGTGCTAAAATAGGTATTTTGGTCATTCCCACTTTCTCAGAATGGAAATGCATATATTTCAGTCAACTTGAAAGGAAAATCACAGGCCTCAGTGTTATATGATTATAAAAACATAATGTTTTTTTGACTAAAATCAAACACCAAAGTGCCTCAACAAAAAACACTTTATGCCAAAATCTCTTAAACATCACCAAACTTTCGGACCCTTTGACAACCTGCAATGCAGGCGACACAACGTGTCGCGGATAACGATGTCTTGTTTTTGTGGAGTTTGGGTGCTTTAGGGAAAAAAGTACAACAGACAATACAAACCCAAACACGCCAATCAGGAGCTTTTTTGAGACATGCACATACAAAAACAATGCCAACTTTTGTTAAAAACAAACAAACAAATGACATGTTAGAACTGGTGTTTTTGATGTCCCTATAGGTGTATCATTGGGTGTTATGTGGGGAGGAGACACCAGGTTCAAGTCGTTCACCAAAGTCAATGGATGCCTATATAGACAATGATTTCTCCAGTACATTTGCACACAAGTAAGTACTGTTCAATAAGAAATAATCCTTTGCTAAGTAATAATTTTGCCAGCAGTTGGGGGTCACTTTTAAAAAAAAAAAAAAATCGGTACATGACAATTATGATATCCAAGCTATTATATTACATTACTTTTACTCTGTCTTGCTACTCATGACTATAGTGATAAGACAGCACATTGACTGTGTGTCAAACCAAAGTTAAGGTATTTAAGTTGTTACCTCTTGATAAATTTAATAGTTACATATCTGTGCTTTTGTCCACATGTCATTGTGTATTTCCTCAGCAAATACTTTACAACAGCTCTCAATAGAAAGCTGAGTTCATCAACATATCTGATGTCCAGCGTACCCTCTTCAATTCATATTCCGTTCACATTCCTCTTCCAAAGGTCATAAGGCTTTGGTAATAGTGTTGTAAATATGTTCATTCAATTTCAGGGGGGAATTGGTCACTCTGTATCAAGTGGTGGCATTATTGAACAAGAGGAGGCAGTGGGTTCTTCCCATAATGCATTTCTTCCCATACAAGTTTTGCACTGTGTGTCACATCATTTTATAGTGGACAAAAAGTCCCTAAATGAACAGAACTCATCCCAATTTGTAATTTAAGGACATTTTGTTAATATGACTCATGGGACAACCAGCGCAAAAATTGCATGGAAAAATTGCAATTGTGGGAAAATACGATACCCCCTCTTTTATTGAACCATGCAGATTTATTAAAAATTGCAGCACTATGCACATGTAAGCAAAGACATTATAATTGATAATGCATGTTCCCACCTTTGATGTCATTCTCACTTCAGATCAGAAAGAGTAGGCATATACTTAGGGAGTTCAAGATTTCCTCTGAAGTGTGAATGGTAGATCTTAAATATTTGGCCATGTGTCTTTGGTTTTCCCTTATAGCCCCCAGGTCTTCCCTCGCAATGTGTCGTCCCTCACTTCGTACCACTAATGGTCCCGGTCGATCATCAGTCGGCCTTGATTTTCATGTGGCGTTTGGTTTCCAGTCCATACTCGGCTCGCAGGTTTTTTCTCCGGGTACTCTCTGGTTCCTCCTACTTCTAAAACTGGGGTTTCTTCTAACAATGATTGATAATCAAGTGAATTGAAACAAAGTATCTTTGTGACACTAATGACCCGATTGGTTGATGTGGGTTTCGTTAAATACTAATATGCCTCTTCCTCCTCCTTCCCCTCTTAGAGCCACCCAGGATGCTCATCTTGGTGATATACAGATGCAATCAGGACTCTGTTTTCCTCCATCACAAGCTGATTGGCTAAACCTGAGGAACAGGCTAGAGGCCATCAGGTAAGGCCTGAGATAATTGACATGGTTGCTAGTGTAAACTGAGGATTTTACTGATTTAAAGATTTTTTGTTAATTGGATAAGGACCTTCCAATTTCTAAGGACTTTTATTTCATAAAAAATTACATTTTGCATATAATGGCGGACAAGATAGCTCAATCAACAGGTAAGCGCTCGACTCTAGTGGTAATGCTCATCCATGCTTATAGGCGTGCGTTCGAACCCTGTGGATATATCAGCTAATCTTGTAATTTCCCTGGACAAGAAAAATTAAAAAACCGCTTGGTTTGTCCGATTTACCCTGATCCCGATCTGCTGCATTATCCCCTTGAAAGATGCGAAATGTGTTTATGGTATGGTTTGGGGGGGCCACAGTGATCAGTGGCCATTTGTGAAATCGCTTAGAGGCCAATAGCAAAGGCGCTATATAATTCTCTGCTATTAGTGTTTATTATTATTAATGGAAAAAGGCTTAATTTATATTAGATATTTATAATTCTGTGGGACACATAATATCTAAAAAAGATGTTATTTGATCTGTATGAATGCTTTGTCAGTAAGTATATAATGTATGAATTGTCACCCCTTGTCTTCAATGAACAAATGAATAATGTTATCATGAATAATATGAGTAGAAACACTAAAATGAACAAATAATGATTTCACGTTATATTATTAAGGACAAATTGTTAAAAATAACACACTCTGTAGTGATGCTAAGGAATATTTTAATTCTAATACAGTTTTTTGACAATTTGATATTAACTCTTCTGGATATTGTGGGGAAAATCCATTTTGTGCACCTAAAGAAACATGAATCAAAAATTCTAATTATTTTTTGTGGCCACTGGAATTAGTTTTATGGTTCCCTGTTGTTTTGAGAAAACCTAAATTTTCCCCATTGGAACAATTAAAATTTGAACAATTTCTATTTAATCATAAAAAAAATCTGTAATTCTTGAACACTAACTGATTTACCCGAAAGCCCAAATGCCTGTAAAGAAAGTCAACACGTACAGTCCTTTTTACTGGTGCCTTTTCAGATGACAATGTTGCGCAACTTCAGCATCCTATCGAGTGAGCTACAGATCATGTATCAGCCTGAAGAGGTGAGTCAGTTCCTGGTAGACATGATCACCAATATGCCTAAGGACGGACTACCTCAGTCAATACTACAAGCCAAGCTACAGTGCATGTCTGGCACTATTAACAGTGACCTTTTCAAACACCAATGTAAGTAGTGGGATATCGGTGGATTTGGGTTAAAGGTGCAACGAGCCGGGGCAACGAGAGATTTCACATATCAGGTGTCCCTAAAAAAAATTAAAAGTACTGATTTTTGCCCTGATGTAAGGCTTTACATCAAGAATAACTCCATCTGAAAGGATTAAGCTGAGATATGTTTCTTTGGTACAAAATGTGAAATTTATAATTTCGTATAGGAGTAAATACGAAATTTAGCGTATTTTTTATATTGAAATATAAGCAAATCAAAATCACCATCTCTCTTTTACAACATTTCTGTAGCCAAATACAAAGTAAGAAATCCATTGAGTGTCTAATCTATATGAAATTACTATTATGACACAATATTTGGGTGCCTCAAAATCTCTTGTTGCACCTTTAAGGGGTTTGATTAATTGATTTGTAGTGTATTTTGTGGTTGTCTCTTCTCTTGATCTCAAGGGTAGACATTCCCTCACTTTTAGTATCAGATTTACCACATGTATGAATTTAGTTTCTTAAAGGCACTATCAGTGATCTGCCCGAAAGTGTCAAAATATTTGAAATTTGCAAGAATAGCTTACAAGTGTAGGATAAGTCTGTAGAATTCTCATAAGTTATTTTCTCCGACTGAAAACTGATAGAAAAGGAAGAAAACAGCAATATTGCAGTATTCAAAGATGAATCTCCATTCAATGATGTGTTGTAGCAAGTGTCATACGGCCAGTAATGACTAAAATATCAGATTTTGTCCTTATAAGACTGCTTTTGGTCCTATCATTTGTAGGGTATGTTAGGACATCTATTCTTGTTACAGAGATGCAAAAATCTGATTTTTGATGATTTTTTTTTATTTTCCGATTTATCAAATCACTGATAGTGCCTTTAAGTTTCTACAAGGTAATCTTACACATCTACACTATGTCTGATTTATTACAGAGGTTTTAAAGTGGTCTATATCTGTGAAGTAGATTAGCCTCTCAAAGATTTGTTTAGAATAAACCTGTCAAATGATGTCATTGCAGTCAAAGTAGAGTTCCTGTAGTTGCAGTTTGAAATAGGATTTGCACATATCCCGAAATGCAGCTTAAATGAGACCATTATTGGTGTCGCTCCTTGAGAGGCAGGAAGACACTAGGGATCACTTTGTGTCCCCTTAGTCTGTTGAGGTCTGTTGTGTGTCTGTTGTTGTTGTGAAAAGGGTTCACATTTTGCTTGTAATATCCACATACTTGATGGATTTCAACCAAACTTCAGTCATAATGCAACAGGGGATCCCGCATTTGCTGATTAGGTCAAAGGGGTCACATACCAAGTCAAAGGTCATTTTAGGTCAAGTTGAAGATAGGCTGAAAATGTAAAATTGACTAAATCTGAAAGTTGAAGTTCTATTCGAACCAAACTTGAACCATAGGTGCAACATTGGATCCCTCATTTTAATGAGGTTCACAAAGGTCCCCCACATCCTAAGGTCAAAGGTAATGGTGGAGGTCAAGTTGTAAGATAGGTTAAAAATGTAAAATTGAACCTAAATTGAAAAGTTTAAGTTCAATTGAACCAAACTTTGAATCATAGGTCACCATTGTTCCCTCATATTTGTTACTGAGGGTCCAAAGGTCACATGCTCCATGTCAAGGTACAATGAGACCTATCATTACAAACCGCGACATCATGCGACCACATGCGGTCCGAGGAACCGATGTATTTTTTTCATTTTAGGGTTTTCAAAAGTCACACTACCTTTTTAAAAGTGACAGGATGAGATTTTGTTTGTGTACAAATTTTTCTCTCAAATTGCATGGATCGGTTGTAGACCTTCCTACCGATAACGTTTCCAAGGTTTATCGGACAACAAGTACAAAAAAGAAAACTGCAAAACCTTTTTTTGAACTTACCTGCTATCGTAGTCATCCCTATAGAAAACCATGCTTTGACATTTTCTGTCGTGCACTACAAGAAAATACTACATCATTCATCTTATTACATAAAAGATGGCGTTTTTGGCTTCTTTCACTTCAGGTTGATCTAATACCACATTGGTAAGCCTCCAAATTGAAAAAAAAATGGATTAAAAAAAAAATTGAGGGTCACTTCTTTCTGAAAATGTCCTCATGTCCTCTTGTAAATGCTTCATATCTTTAAAATGGCAGTGGGCAAAAATTTTTGGGACACTTTGTACCAATCAATAAGTGCACAGCCTTTGATTTTGGTCCAGCTCATACACTGAGCAAAAGTACTTGGGACAATGAGCCACCATACCAGTATTTGAAAAAAAAAAACAATCTTTGTCAGTTGAAACTTGGGATGAATTTAGTATTCGCCACCACATCCTTCAACATGCAGTTTATCCATTGAGGCTGCCCAAATTCATAGGGTTTTGGCACAATACAAATTTCCAATCCCGCTGACTTGAAATTAGTTGGTCTCCCGTAGAGGACAAGAAGACATACTTAATACTTATGTCCCCACAGGAAACAACAATTCTTTTCGAGCTAATTGGTATTATTACTTTTTCGACAGTATCACGTAAGGTCTTACTAGAGCCATGTTTAGAACAGCTAAAGCATCACATCCAACAAAGAGAAGAGTACAAGATGTGTACAGATATCTTAGGAGATCCTGGCCAATCGCTACATAACCATTGGAAAGGTGAGTAGTTCCATCATGCCCTTCAATCTATGCATTTGGTATTCCACTCCTTACTCTACAACAACCTGCTGTAGTATTTCTATCGTGTGCCACAGTTCAGTCATGTATGTTCCCTATTGTTAGATCAGAACTAAGATTAAGAAGATAGAAACTTGCTCTTTCACATATTTGCCTGTCATAAAATTATACCTCCGAATCCAGAAAACTTGTTGTTTTTTTTCAATTAAAAGTGATCAGTATCAACTATTATTCACTCCCAAGTTGACTGAGCTTTTGCTGTCAGCAATTTTTGCCTTTTGTCTTAAAGAGAAGTCAAAATCGCAAAGGATGTGGCCCTGGTTTAAATTGTATGTTTTTACTTTTATACTGTTATATATTTATGAGATGATGAATAAAGCGAGAGAAAAGTGACTTTTTAAGCACTTTTTTTCTGACTTGGAATCAGCTCCTGGCGAATTGGGCGGACATTGGGCGCTGTTTATGATGACGTCACAGTGGTTTCTCATTCTCACCCCAGGGCACCGCCATTGGACGATTGCGTCAAATTATTTGTTCTGCCATCCAATACCATATGCCATATGTTCTGCCATCTCATACGTCATCGGACTTGACAGAAACATGGCAGAACTGGTTGCTATGTGTCCACTGCATTATGGGGCCATTGTTATGTCCCTTAGCTGTCGAAGCTCTGGTAATATTCCCAACTGTGGAAGCTCCAAACTAAGTGTGATGAATGAATGTGAAAATTGATTACGGGAATCGGCAGACTGTCACAGTCGGAGGCCTGGCCAGATCCGTGGCAAAACTGGTAACCACCATGACGAAACCGTGTTGCCAAACTCTTTTTAAAAAGTTCTCATTGTGGAGCTATATACTTGGATGGGTGATGTTTTCAATCTCCTCTTTCAACAGTGCACCAATTTTTTCAACCAAATGCCAATTTAAAAATGAATCACGGGAGCGAGTTTGTTGCCCTTCCAATTGATACCAAATATAGTGCCCATTTTGACTTCTCTTTAAACGTCTCTCCCGGCAGTCATTAAAGTGGGTATTACATAATGTCAATACAAGTGGCCTTTAGTCTTGCCAATGGCAAGGTAGTTGCTGAGAAATTAGAAAAAGAAATGTTTAGCATAGATAAACTACATTTTAAAGTTTTTTTCCAAGTGAAACCTTTGTGTGTGAAAACAAATCAAAAAAGCAGTTTTTCATAAAAGGTTTCTAATTTATTGATTGAAAACAATGTCTTTTTACTTATCTACATTTTAGTGGCAATAAATGTAGTTTGTCTTAAAAAATATAGTTCTTTTGAATGAAAAATCAAATCAAAATTATTTTGGTGACACAATTTTTTTGTCATCTTGACTTTGTTTTAACAAAGCTTTTTGTTCATTTGCAAGAGTACATTTTCGTTATCAAATATTCTCATTAGCTTTTAATATTTTAGTGGCAAACATTTTCATCAGCAGAAATTATTTCAACAAACAAAACTTATTTCAGTAAGCAAAAATCATTTTCATTAGCTAAACTTTTTTTCCAAAAAGCAAAAATTATATCAACAAACAAAAATTATTTCAACAAGCAAAAACTATGTCAACAAGCAAAAACTATTTCAACAAGCAAAAATAATTTGCATCAGCTCAACTTTTTTTTTCAAAAGCAAAAATTACTAGACTCAGTTTGTCTGCAGTAAACAGTTAGTGAATTTATGTTCATGCTAACATTTGCATATTATATGTAATCCATTGTGCAATTTGATCTAGGTTCTTGTGTTAAATCCCAACCCCAGAGGACAGCTCAGATATGTATACACTACCGTATGTAATATTCTCAGTTTAATTTATACATGCTTCATTAAAGCGCTTCTTCTGACCTACCAAACAAATATATTCATAGCAACGAGACTATTTCTTCATGCATTTCAGGCATTTGACATAAGGCATCATGGGATTTCTTTTGCTAGATGTTTCTCTCACATGTTTCTGCTTTTTGTTATCACCTGAATATTTGTATATTGAAGACATCGGAAATCGGATTTTTCAAAAGAGAGAGAGAAAGCGTGTGTGTGTGTGTGTGGGCATGCGCTTACGTGCTGTGTTCCTTGTGCATTATATTCCTTCCGATGACATTTTAAAATAATGCTCTTCAAGAACTTCCTCATTATATCTAGTCCACCCTCCGCCACCCCTTCACTTTAAAACTCGGCTTTGAAGTTTTTTGGAGGAGCTCGAACCAAGACCACAAACCATGTCTTTGAAAAGTCACTAATGAGTTACGTATGCTCATCAAGGGCACAGTTCAATAAGTTGTACTTGTACATACATTAACACTGACCTTGTGTGTGATCTGGGTCATTGTATATCATACCCAAAAACCAGGGGGTGTATTTCTAAATACATTGGTGAATGAAAGCTACTTAATTGTGCCAAGGGAATTGAGATTTTACTAGCTCTATGAGTGTCCTTCTGAAAAATTTTTCTTTTGTCCTCTGGAGTATAACAATGATATGATTGTTGGCCTATTTTGCCTTCCCTCTCTGATGTCCTAAAGTATAGGTGTACAATTTTTATCATACCTCATGTATCCCTTGATTTTCATTGATAAGCGCCCTCATTACTGACTAGATACATCCCATATCACCCCCTCGAAGCTTCGTCTCAACGTCCGTATCATGTCAGTTCGGAACTGGCGCATTCGTGACCATGCAGCATGACAACAAATCTGAAAATTCAGCGTTCATTTTTGACACGTAAAAGTCACTGCTCTAATTTGGCGATTTTTTAGCCTTGTTGACCGATTGGAACAAGATTTCACATAATCGCTCTCACAGACCTACAAAGACTTAAAATAGATCAATAAATTTGTTTGTGAATCAGAAAAAGATGATTTTTAAGGCAGTTTATTTTCAAAGATGCTTATCGCTGAAAATTTTTCACCCTTGCACTCATTTAAAACAATAGGCCAACAGTTAATTTACGGTTATTGTTTATTTTGTGAATCACCCTTAGAATTTTCTTAGGCCCTATGTTTGTGCTTATTTTGTTCTGCTTGGGTATGATAAAATCATTATTATGTGAGTTTTGAGGTGACACAGATTATATCTAGTCTCGGATTCTGTATCTGGGCTCGGGCTGCGCCCTCGCCCGATACAGACTCCTCGACTAGATATAATCCGTATCACCCCAAAACTCACCTAATAACAAATAGTGTGTGTCTGTGTATGTATGTAGGTATGTTTGATGTGTGCACATATCAGCTACCAGAAGTTATCACAATTGTACATGATTTTTAAAAATTCAGTATCTTTCATAAGTAGCAAGTCATCACAGAGTATATAGGATGACACAAATGCAACCCATGACAATATATTGTGTCATTTATTGCATATTTAACCCTCTGGGCACTACCACCTATGATACAATATCTCTGATTGGTTCATTACAGGGCACAACATGAGATAGCCCTCTGAGTAACCAATCAAAATAGTGCTTCTATATTTTTGTGTAAACCATACCAACATTCTTACAGTATCTCTGGTTTGCTTATTAAATGATATCACCTTCCAAGTGACCAATCAAAATAGTGCTTAGATGCCAGTAGATAAGCAGGTAGTCCCCAGGGGGTTAAGGGGTCACCCTGTTAAACAAATATTTTATGTTTGGATATTTACTCTGCAAACTGTCGCCCAAATGTCATGAGTTTTTTTTTTAATTATTATTATTTTAACATAATGAAGATGTAAAATGTGTAAATGTGGGTGACATGTGATCACCTTATTTGGTCTAAATCCAATATAAAGAGATTAGTTCTTAATCTCTACTCTATTTTGACAATGATATTCCAAGTAGACATACCCAGTGTATACTGTAATGGTTTTTTGCCATGTTCCTCATCCCCAATCACATCATCCATGACTCGTGCAGAACAATGAGGATTACCGCTATCTCAGGCTTCGGTCTTGGGAGACATTTTTAGCCACACTCCATCATAACCATCAGGTAACCAAACTACAAACGCTAAGCAAGAAACATAGCACTTCCAGTTTGTCTTCCTACTCCCTCCTTCTGACTCTCCAATCACCCATATGCCTTTACCTTTTTACACATATAATGGCTTTGGTATGCTGTGTACTTTTTGTTTGTTAGTTATTGGTAATGACAATAGTCCAGAATGAAGTAATGTTCATATATTTCCAGATATTGAACTGTGTGAAATTTGAGAGCCTTTTATATATGTATATACTTCTGTTTTATCATGATTTCAAGGTCTTTTATTCAGCTTGGTGTGTGTTTCGATGGCTACTTCCTTTATCAAAATTTGTAGCTAGAAAAGCTTGAAAATAAATTTCAACATATGGTGTACTGGATACATCTGTCATGCATACATAAATGGTTGCATCTGATTGAAATCATTGGTAATGGGTAGCAAGCAATTACATAAAACTCCTCATTTCATAGATGAATAGCTTTGAAGTATAATCATTCTTCAAAGTGGCTGGTGCACATGAACATTGACGAACCAACTATCAAGCATCTGCGCGGGCACATTTGAACTAATGACCTTCGAATCTCACAAATCTCAATACCAGCATTTCACCCACTCACTAACGCACAAGTACTGCATGAGAAGTGGACCATTAGATTAAATCCTTGCGGAAGTTGGTTGTTTGCTTTCCCTACGGATTGCATCAGGATAGCATTTCTAATAGGATTACAAGTAGCAGTTAATCTAGTACTCCACTGTTGATGCCACACTCTTAAACCATGTTCAGATGGTCACAAAGCTCCAAAGGTTTGAAACTCTGGAAGTGAAAATTAAATCCCAATTATTTTTCTTCACTCCAAGTAGTGTCCACATGATGGCCGAAACTCTGAAATCCTCTCTTAACCATTTTCCACTGCTTCTCATATCAGAGTGTAAACTGGAAGTCAACATACCGGAAGCCTTAATCTTTCACGCATGATATTCAAACACAGGAATTGTCAACAAAGATGACCTTGCAAGGTCACCCCACTCTCTATCCCCTGAAGCTGTCCACACAGCACGACACTCCAAAACACTCCAGAGTGTTATCAGAGTTTGAACTTCACCCCAAGCTTTTGTGTTGCCTGCCCTAAGGCAGGAAGACACATAGGGATCACTTTGTCCACTGTAGTTGTTGATGTCTGTTGTTGTTGATGTCTGTTGTTGATGTCTCTTGGTGTGAAAAAGGGTTAACATTTGCTTGTAATATCCGCATACTTTGATGGTTTTAAACCAAACTTGGGTCACAGGTACAACATGGCATCCCCCATTTTTTGATGAGGTCAAAGGTCACATACCAAGGTCAAAGGTCATGTGAGGTCAAGTTGTGAAATAGGTCAAAAATGTAAAATTGACCTCATTTGAAAAGTTGAAGTTCAATTGGAACCAAACTTGGTTTATGGAGTTTACATGCAAACCCTCATTTGTTTATGAGGTCAAAGGTCACATATCAAGGTCAAAGGTGATGTTAGGCCTATCATTCACAAACCGCGACGGCAGGCGACACAAGCGGTCTGAGGACCGATGTATTTTTATTTAGGGGGTAAAACCCCGCTAAACCCTTGAAAACCTCCCGAGTTAAAAACTTTGAATGCGTCCACATGGTAAAAAAAAACCTGATCGACACTCCAGAGTTTCAGCTTCCGTGTGGACACAACTATAGTATAATTGGTACATGCTGGTCTAGAGATGTAAAGATTACTAGTTACCCTCTCACACATTTTTGTGCAACCGCCATTCTGGAGAAAGATTGGATACTTGCACAGCTAATCAACCTCTCTATCTAGCTTTGAAGATACTGTACTTTGTCATAGCTTGCAATTGTATGGGACACACTGAGGTTATAATTTGAACATTTAAATGATTGTATTTGAGCATCACATCAGATGGCAAAATCATAAAATGATGAAACTATAAGGCTGTATTTCAAATGATACACAGGGAAGGGTAGTCAGTGAATCTCACATGAGATTTATAATAATATAAGAACCTTTATTAGTACTAATTGCATCTTCAAACATCACACCATCTTCTAACAGCTTGCAACCATCAAGAAGTGTGTCCAACAAGTTTGTACTAATCAATGCATGAATTGCATCATTGTCATTTTTTACATGTTTGTATATTCAGCTTTTGTAACATTTGACATGTTCCATGAACTTTGACCTGCCCTTGAAAAACTGGCTGCAGCATGGCTGGGTTTAATAGCAGCTGGTAGCGTTTGTGGCTCCCTCCCGTATTATTCCAAAGATTTAATAATGCCAAATATTTATTAGCCTCAATGCTGTTTATAAATTTAGTTTTAAAAATGTTTCTTGATTTTTAGTTTGCAATGCCTGATTTTAGAATATAATACAATACATGCCTGCATTCTTAAAGCAATAATACTTAATTTTCGGAGAAATATGATAAAACCAAACATTCTTTGATATTGCTCTCAGTGGAAAGATTATGCTATAAAAATGTCACCAACTTTTATCTAATGAAACAGACAAAAACATTGATTAAAAAAGAACTTTTGACAGTACAAACTGGCTAATTACAATCAGGAATTCCCAATTTTAATTACAAAAATTATTATTTCAAGACCTGCAGATTATCTATGGCTAACTACTTCTAGGGTGTTGTAGTTAATTAAAAACAAAATCTCAATATCAAGCATAAAAATTGATGGGTGTGTATCTTTTGAATATGGTATTATTGCTTTAAAAGCTAGCGATACTGCTTTTAGAAGCCCAATGTAAACGAGCAGTGCATGTTATTTTTTTTTTGCATAAATTTTGCACTTCCATATAAAAATTGTTGGTTTATTGCCTGGTAAGATATTGAAAGCAAAGCTGTGTCAAACTACTAACAATATTTCATATGGCCTGCAAGCTACTAACCATACATACATGGCCAACAAACCAAGCAGCATAGGGATGTCAGCCCTGATGGAATCAGGAGCTAAGTTCAAAGCAAATGGAGAAATATCTGCATTCCTTTCACAACAAAAAGATGCTGAAGATGTCCTTTTTTAACCCTGAATACAAAGAAATAACTCCAAATCTGTATGGTAGAATTTTGTGGTTTGAACATATTACTTGTGTCTTGATAGTCTGTGATATATTTCAACTTTTATTATCTTTAAAAAAATTGAATGCAAAAGTAAGAAAAATAATACATACTCAGCTGACAATGTGGTTTTTTTCTTCAAATGCAAAGAGATAGCTCAGTAGTGTTATGTTGTAGTATGGCATTGATCAATTTAGGTGATCACAGTATATATATATATTTTTCAAATCATTGCATGTCGTAGGATTTATATTAAATTTGCATGTAACCTTGATTTGAATTTGGATGATATAGATCTTTGTAAATTTCACATAACTTGATCAATAATATTTCCTTATGGGACACTAATGTCAGGGACATTTGATATAAAGAAAAAAATAATGAAAGGTCAACCATCCTCTTGTGGTTTTTAGACATAACATTCCCTATACCATGGGAACTTGTATTCCATGGAAACTTATGTATTTTGAAGGCTGCCTTGAGGGCTATTCAGGAATGCTGTTCAAGAAGTTCGCACCAAAATGATATTTTCATTCCTGTCATTTCAGTCATCTGTCAAAATTGGATTCTGAGATAACTGGAACACACACTTCTTATCATGACTTTACCTTCTGTTAATTCTTAAAACCATAATCATAGTTTGATTTAGTGTGCTTGAACAACATAGCAACTTCATTTATTATATCATTCCGTACTTAATGTCATCGGTTTGATCACTGTTAAAAATGGGGCTGAACACAGTAGTGATTCAGAGATACAGTGGCAAAACAACCAGAGGCACGGGGTTTAAAGGTGCAACGAGAGATTCTGAGGCACCCAAATATTGTGTCATAATAGTAATTTCATATAGATTAGGCACTCAATAGATTTCTTACTTTGTATTTGGCTACAGAAATGTCTTAAGAGAGAAAAAAAGGTGATTTTGATTTGCTTGTTTTTCAATGTAAAACATAGGCTGAATTTTGTATTTGCTCCTTTACGAAATTAGGAATATCACAATTTTTATACCAAAGAAACATTTCTCAGCTTAATCCTTTCAGATGGGGATATTTTTGATGAGAAGCTTTACATCAGGGCAAAAATCACTACTTTCAATTTTTAGGGACACCTGATGTGTGAAATCTCTCCTTGCACCTTTAAAGAATGGATTAGGACTGACACAATGGTTATCTTATTTTTGTTTAACTTTCTGTATGACACAATATTTTAAACAAAAAATTTAAAACTTTTCTTCTTGAGCCTTGTTTGTTTGTTACAGCGCCCTTTCTTTTTGTTCAACCCTGGAATCTATATCAGTTCCTGACGGAACTGGCAGAATGGCTTTTTAATTTTGCCCCTCCAAAATTTGGTTTGTTGTGTCACTGCAGAGATGGGATTGAAGCCAATGGTGCCATCAACAGTGTTTCAAACTGTGAAATGATACAACATGAGGGTTTGAATAAAGCCAAGAAAATAAGTTTGTCTCTGTTTCCTGCTTGCATAGGTGTAAAAAATATAACATTTTACCATTTTTTTAAGGTTTTCAAGAGATTTTAAATATTTTTGGTTTTTGTTTTAAATTGGTCAAGAAAAAAAGAAGAAATATTTAGCCACAAAGCGCCTCAAAAAGGGTCGCCTATAAGTGCAATAAAAAAAGAATTTCAGTGTAGCGCATAGCTTTCTGGACTAAAAAAAGTGCATGCATAGCACTTATCAGTATGAGTTACAATATGCTCATCCACCAAGGACACAGTTCAGTGGGTTGTACTTGTACATACATTGATATGAACTGACCTTGTGTGATCTGGGTATCATATATCATACCCAAAAACCAGGGGGTGTATTTTATAAATACATTGGTGAATGAAGGCTACTGAACTGTGCCAAGGGAATTGAGATTTTACAAGCTCATAGTGTATGGTTTGGAGCTACAGGAAGCTGAGACAAATTCTTTTAATTTCTTTTGGCCTAAACTAATACATATGGCATCGTAGGATGTCCGAAGAAGGTGCAAAATATGTAAGCTTTGATATACAAGTTGATGAAATTGAGGGATACATCGCTCTCAAATCCACATGATCCATGCATCACTCTTGAACAGTTAAAATACATTTCAATATCAGTCAGTTACCAGTTAATTGGTTCAGTTTAAAATGTATGATATATAAAAAATCAAAAGGCTAATTCTTATATTGTATTTAGTATACTTTTTGTTCAGTCGTAGTGCAGATTTTAATATAGAAGTAAACTTCCGTGCTTGATTGTCAGATGTTGTTAAAATGGCCGATTGTTGCAATGTTAACATTGCTTGCTGATTTGCATAAATTGCCATGTAATAAAATAATTTAATAATCTCTGAATGTATTAATAGTATTTCATGTTACTAATAATAGCTGATGCTTACCTGCATGTATCAATTAGTCTTTTTTTTGGGGGGGGGGAGGGGGAAGTTAGCATTTTTCAATCAATAATATCACAGTTAATAGATTTCTACGTTTGTTGTAGATAATAAAACATGAACTCATCAACTGCTATGGACTTCACACAATTTTACTTCTTAAACCTTCTGTACAGTTACTTATCTCTATACCTGAGAACCTGGGCTAGAAGTAGCCTAGATTCACTTCAGTGGTTTCATTGTTTTAAGCGCAGTGAAGCTGAACCATTGCTAAAGCTAGTGAGACATAGTCAATTCTGGCTGGAACCTGCCCTTGATTTTTAGACATAATGTCTTGCCTCTAGGCTATTTTTAAATGAAACTGTAACCTGATATCAGCCGGTCTGGTTCCTGTGGGCCCACACAGTGTTTCGGCTGCATGTCACAACTGGTCATTTTTTACCGCTAAAATCCTTGGTGTGCGAATCCCAGGAAATTGGCACAGGTCCAGGTAAAGGGTTAATGCATTTTTCTCACTTGGTTATTCTTTAAATTGAGCTGCATTGCCAAGATAAGCTTTTATAACTTTGCTCATCATCACCCACGATAAGATGTCATTGTTAGCTTGCCGAGTTCCATTCTCTAATTTTGCTGATTTTGTCACTGTCCATTGTCTGAAAGATCACTGTTACAAATAATTCATCATAAAAGCAGCTTGAAATTTGACTTATAAACAAATTTTAGTAATCAAAATCTTGCCATTTATATCAAGACCATTTTTTTTTTAAATCAAAAACCAGAAAAAAAAACAAAAACTTTTCTGTACTATTTTGTGGAAAACATTGCGATTCCTGACAAAGATTGTTTATTTGATGTATATGCCTTGAATTAAAAAAAACACACTTGTAAGTCACTTGGAATTTCAGACATTTTACTGTTGGGTGTTGAAAATATCCAGCTGGATTTAAGATTCAAGACAAGTAGGAATTAAGATTTAGATTAAGTCACTAACTTGCAGTATAGATTTGTAATGGATTAGTCTCTTTTTGCATCACTAACAATTGGTGTCTCTTAGCCTATTGATAAACTGTAGTTTAATACTAGCTTTTGTCAGAAGTTGTAAGAGTTTGTATTTTTGCATTAATATTAAGATATTAAATTATAACCATTTGGAGATCCAGTGGAGTTACCAAAAAGGTGAAGTCAAAGTAATAGTTTTGATTACAATGTATGACTAAGGTGTATTCTAACCCTGTAACCTTGTTTTCTATTTGGGTATAGTCTGAATCCATTGCCAATGAGGTGACCATAGTGGTGAGACTACTACTACAGGACTCCATTCTCTATCTCCTGTCACACCTTGAAGGTGGCACAGAAACCAATGTGAGTACAATTGACTAGTGCTGTCTGATTGGCTCATTACAGGACACAACATGAAAGAGCCCTCTGAGCAACCAATCAGAACAGTGCTTCCATATTTCTGTGTAGTCCATACCATCATTCTTTACAGTATCTCTGATTTACTCATTACATGATATTACCTTCCAAGTAACCAATCAAAATAGTGCTTAGATGTTGATAGATAGGAAAGTAGTGTCCAGCAGGTGAACTATAAATGATAATACCGATTAAAATAATTATTTTTGTTATTAAAATCAAGAATTCCTAATTTCTATTAGCATGGCTGTGTAGATAGAAGGTAACTTTTCAGTGAGGTTTTTGTTGGTTTGTTGACCTTTTTTGGACTTGAAATTGATAAGTTGCTAAGACTTGTCTTTTGTTTAAGTGCAAATTCAGAGTTTGGACCACTTTCCCAGAAGTCACAGACTGTTGTTAACATAGAGCCAGAACACACAGGACTTCATTTGTTACATTTTCGTATAGGCAGTCAAATGTATTTGCAACATTGAAGCATGTGGTTTTGAGTTGGATCACAGTGTGCTCTAGTACCTTTGCCTAAACAGACATGTATATTTGTGGTGTTCTTAAAATCAACCACTGAAGTCATATACTCATAACAGTTTTTCTTTAGTGATTTTCTTTAGGTATAGCATTTTAAAATAGAAGATTTTAAAACTGTCCCACATAACACATCAAAAAAAGATAATGTTGATTTGGATGTTATTCTGTAGGAGCGATGCATAGCTTGCTTACTAGACCTACTAGGCCTGATGACTGAGGAGCATTACAGAGAGCTTAAAGACAGCTTCCCCGACAAAACCAGACATAGAGAGTTCATCTCCAAACTGCTCAAACTATTCCGACAGTACACAGAGCACACTATCTACCGCCCAACATGGGTTGCCATGCGCATGAGGGCAAACAGGTAAGACTTATGGGGATGAATTCAGTATTCTGCCACCACTTCCAAGAACATGCAGTTTATTCCGTTGAGGCTGCCGAATTCATAGGGTGGTGGCACAATACAAAATTCTTTCTGACTTTTGTTATGTTGTCAAATACAAATCGTATGTCCTGGGATACCAACAATTGCACATGCCAAACACAAACATGGATGCATCCACACATGTGCACCAACCATACCCACAAAAAATGGATTAAACATTTTCTATTCTGTCCAGACGATGGCTGGGAACCCTTACTCATTGTGGCAACATCTTCAAATGAATTGAAAGAGGTACAGCAATACAGAATGTAAACAGCAAGTTAATTTGGGTGATTTAATGTGGGTGATTCCATGTTCCATACACGACTTATGTTATATGTTTTAAGTATAACTTCATATTGCATCAATCAGTGCATATTTTGCTCTTATTCGGACAACAAAATTGAAAAAAAAAATCTTTAACAGTGGAGTGACATATCACACATTTCCAAATTTCTTGCCAAGACATCTTGATTACAAGTAAACCAATAGCAAGTCCAAATTTCAGATTTCTTGGCTGCATGCTGACTCTGTCAACCTTGAAAGTCAGCTTTAAAGTGAACTGTGAAGGTCAACCTCTAAAGTATGTAGTGATGATGCCATGCCTAACAGGTCGTAAAATATGTATGTGCTCAAGTTTGCAGTACAACACAAATGCGCACAGGCAGTATAATTGATTACAATTTAGAAAATGTTAGTATCATGCTCGATGAGATGGCAGAAAAAGTGAGCAACATTTGAATAACAACAACAACAACAAGTGGAAGATTGAAGAAAATAGCTTCTCATTGAATTTTGGAAACATTCAGCATTTGATTAACTGGTCCATTGATAAAAATAGTGTTATGCTCTACTCAATGCAGTATTGTAAATTACGGGTTAATTTCAAAGGATATTGGGTATGAATGCTTGTTTATGCCAGAGGACATAACAACATTCATACCCAAAATCCTATGTTTACCGTACTTTAACTATTTCTTACAAAATTAAATCATTAAATATAAAAAACCTGAAAAGGCATGTTTTTACCACTTTCAGTATTTGTCACACCTGCCATGTATAAATGTTTGTTTATACATGGTCATGTGACATGTATTGACCAATTGTGTATGCCGCTAAATACGAGGTAAACATGAATATACTTTTACTTCTAATTTAAAATTTGCAGCCTGATGCTAGCCGCTGCAAGGAGCCTCTGCCAAGATTTACCCAGTACATTCCTGTCTAGTGACAACAAAGATATCACGGTATGTTGATGAAGACAAATCCAAGAAGAAATTGAGCATTCCCCTATCAAATGAGATTACAACTTACATAGGATGTTCAGTGCTTCAAGCTGCATTTTTTTTTTTTTTGTGTGTGATGTCAAACCTCTAATAATGATCCAAATTACAGATCGGGTATGAAATGCTTGAATGAGAATAAATGTTACATTTTATAAAATCTTATGAATTATGAGTTAACATGTCATTTTGTGATCTACAGCCTCCCTCATGCAAAATATGAGATTTTGGCATCATCTGAACTGCAAGTATTTTAATTTTAGATATAATTTAGTCTGCAACAAATTCAGAATTTCTGTGCACAGAAATTGCAACTCGGTGACGAATAAACAATAAAAAGTAAACATTTGCTCATAATGGCATAATGCACCATCATAATCAACAGAAATTTTGGAAGCAAACTTTTGTCAACAAAATCTAATGAATCACAAACTACAAAGAATGTACAAAAATCACTAGCTATATCTATGAAAACATTGTGAGATTACACCCTTCTTTGCACCATAAACAGAATATCTGCAAGACCAACAGAATTGTTTTTTACTTCTCTGTAGAAATTGGCTACAGTACTTTTAGCAAAAAAGGTCCACTTTTTCAAAGTTCCGCACCCCCCTCAAAATAAATCCTGCTTACGGCCCTGGGCATCAGTGTTTTATGCAGTGGGTGCAGCATTAAATCGCGGTACAAAGATGGTGCAAAAATGCATACACAAAACATCTGTCTGAACGTGCTGACGTCACTGACTCAAGGAAGATTAATGGAATATACAAAAGTGCTAAATTTGCATTTTCAAGAACATGATAGAAAATTAATAATTTATAACTGTATTATAACTACAAAATTGCTTCTGCTTTCCAGAAATTTGGACATGATAGAAGGTTAATCATAATTGCAACACAATGTTGATGACATTAATCTTTAAATAACACATCCCAACATGAACTATATTTCAGTTATGGCTCAACTACTTCAGGTTAGCGGTAAGCTTCATCACCCAACAAAGTCTACAACTGGAGACTTTCACAGAAAGCAAGAGGGAACGGATCAAGGAGAGATTTGGAGATATGAGGATTGAAATGGCACAAGAAATTGTGCAAAAGTGGACTAGCCTAGGTAGGAAATAAGCAACCTTTGTAATTCTTTCACAAGTTTACAGGAAAGTTTTCTAACTGTTTTTATTGTTCAAGCAATGGATGTCCTATTGCCACTCTATCTGGATGCTCTACTCTATCTGGCTCCCATGTCTGGCACCCATGTTTGGCGCCCTCAGTTGGCCTATTTGGATGAGGCTCCACGTATCTCAGCTTGTGCTCACCATTGTTGCATCAGATTCCCAACCAGGGTTGAGGCAGTTGCTTTCCCCGTTTGGGCAAATTGGTTCGCTGTTATCTTGCCTGCACTTGGTGCAGGAGAGATTTGTGGGTTGGTTTTGGGGTTTCACATATCCCCTCTGCATTCACAATAGACAATGCGCAGAACAATAATCTAAAAAAAGTCAACTTTAGACTTATAATATGTCAATCAATTGGGAGAAACTTGAGTACCTTTGTCACCGTTATGTTAATATAATATAACACTGCACTTCTGAAGTATAACTTTTTCCATTGTGTTTTGTAGGAGACTTCAAGAGCCTATTCCGTGACCTGACGAGACCTTTCTTGGAGGTAACCATGGTGAGGGAGTCTGAAATCCGGTGTGCCATCCTGCCAATCATCTTTGACATCATGTGCTGTGAGAAGATGGAGAAAGGTAACTTCAATCAGGTAAGTTAGGAGACTTATGAAATAATTAGCCAGGCTTGTCTACCTACAATAAAGTGCAAGAGGTTTATTTTTTTAAGCCATTGTCAATAGACCATTTGCACGATCCCCATAATACATCTCGTATTGTGCCCATTTCAATCCGGGAACTTGTACCAGAGTTCATGTTTACGACAAATTCTGTTGTTCATTCACATCACCAGACTGTGCCTAAAACTACAATACAAAGTACCTTTTCACTTGAAGTTCATCTTACAAAATGTAAAAGAATATCAAAGGAACAAAAAACAAGCGAGGCACCGGTGTTAAAATTCACAACAAAAAGTGATATTTTCGATCGTAGCTGTGCCCTACTTGTCACCTGCCAGACGATTACACAACTATAGTGCCATGTCAAAGATAACATACTCCCCGCCTAAAAAATCCGAACGATATCATATAAATTACTGTATTAAAAAGGTATGTAGGTGAATTATAATAATAAATGCCAGGAGCGTTGTTCGCGTAATGTGTTTGCTTATTGACCTGTGTCCGTAATGCATTGATAACGAAGCATGATGTGGAAGTTTGAGAGATTTATCCAGCTGGCTTGGCGCGTTCATTTGAAAGCAAGTTTGAGCACGTTGATGGCCATTTCAACATCGTTCAGATTTTTTAGGCGGGGAGTATATATAAGTTTTCTATTATTACGCTCTTAGCTGTATTTTTTTTTGCTGACCTGAGGCTGGTACGAGTTCCCGGATTGAAATGGAAACAATACGAGATGCATTATGGGGATCATGCAAATGGTCTATTGGTATTTGTGTTGGATTTTTGGTATCACTTTTTCTTTTGTGCTCGCAGTTAGAGGAAGATCTGATTGACAAGTTGGACACCATGGTGTGTGTGGAGAAGAAAGGAGATGAGTCCTTCACAAAACTCTTCAATGCCATGTAAGATGATGAATTATTTTTGAATTAGTTAAAAGGTATCTCATGACTATAATAGACAATGGCCAAATCCCTAGTGTCTTGAATTTTGGGAGTATAACTGCCAAGACAATTGAGTATACACACATGTGTGCTATTTCTTCAGGGACTTTCAGTAAATTTGTAAGTGCACCTGAACCCTGAGTGAGGGAAAGCATAAGTATTAAGCATTTCAAAGTTATTTTATCCTATTCCATGAAAACGATATATATGGGAATTTTGGTGGTGCACAATTCAATTATCATTCTTTCTGTACCTAAAAACCCAGAAAAGGATAAACAACGATGAAATGTTTGGCATCCTCTATGGCAGCAGATAGCAGAGTATGTGTGTAGGTATTCTAGGTTACTGCAGGAATACTCCAGTATTGGGCACATCGGTTTGTACTCATCACTCACTTGTAAGCCATCTCTAAGAGAATACTACATAATAACCACTGCTAAGAAAACTTAGCTACCATGTGCTCAGTGACTCTGTATTCTTAAGTCCTAGCTGTAAGTCCTACCTTAATATGGTTCAATCATGTATCCTGGTAACAATGTTGGGAACACCCCAAAGAGTACACATGTAGTAAATGAAGTAGTAGCTTATACCGTGAGTAAGAATCTGGGTGTGTATAAATCTCAACCACTGTTAATCTGTGTGTATGTCATCGCAATTCCTTCACTCAGCTTATTAGAGCATTTAAGCAGTCAGCCATGGAGGGAAGAAGGTGAACTCTTTGTTGCCAAGGTTACGCGGTTACTTGAACACTTGATCGACTACCGGCAAGTTTCTGACTCGAGGGATGACAATAGGCATCTACAACTCAACTGCATCCTCAATCTCATGGTAAGTCTGAATTTCTGTCACTCAGTAGAGTAGTGCCGTGGATGGAACTACCAACTTATGATCTGAGATTGGTAGGTTCGAGTCCCTCTGTGGCCAACGTGTTGTGCATTTAAGCAAGGCACTTTACCTCACTTGCCTCTTTCCACTGATGTGCAAAAGGGGGAGCTCTTAGGAATATAGTTCTTTTGAGCAATCTCCAAAGGTACCTCCATGGTCTCAAGATAAAAATTTACCCAAAATTACCTTAAACACAAACACAGTTTTCTGCTCAGAAAATAAACTGGTCCCCTGCCATTTCGATATGAAATGAAAGCTTGAACTTAGATTGCACAAAAATGGCCTTAATTATTTGACAGAGACTTTGAATTGGAATTGTACACACATGCCTGTAAGCATTTGTAAGCTAATATAATAAATTTCTACATTTCGTATTTTCTTTTGTTATTGTTGCATATCCCTTTAAAGGAGAACCCGTACAACGAATAATATTATACGATATACTCTGTAAAATAATTATTGACCACATATTGAGTGGTTTCATCGAAAAACAGAATTATATTAACCGTAACAATGAATTAAAACCATCTAGTCTGACCATGTGCTATTTAAAATTCGCGCTATTGTATAACATGTTATGCGATACGGTCGGCACATTTGCGTCACACATGCCATAGTAAATACACATTATGAAAGCGTCACATGTAAAGGTGTATGACACTACTGTGCCGCCGGTATCGCATAACACGTATACATATCCCATATACACTAGCGCGAAATTCAAATAGCGCATGGTCAGACAAAATGTTTTTATTCATTTTTATGGTTAGTATAATTCTGTTTTTCCATGAAACCACTCGATATGTGTTCAATAATTATTTTTATAGCGTATATTGTATAAGTTATTCTTAGTATGGTTCTCCTTTAAGAAAGATCCGTTCTTTGATATTTTGGCAGAATTTCTACAAAGACGATGCCCAGCGGGAAGATATCTACACAAGATACATCTACCGTCTACAAGAGCTTCATTTAGAATCGGAAGATTACACAGAAGCAGCATTCACCGTATTGGTCCTCGCCAAGAACCTCAACTGGAACAAGCGCAAGCTAAAGAAAGACGACAGGCATGGAGAGCAGATGGAATGCGAGAGGAAGGAATCGCTCTATCATGAAATCATCTCACTCTTGAACAAAGGCGAAGCTTGGGAATTTGGCATACCATTGTGCAAAGAGCTGGCTCTTCAGTACGAAACAAAGATGTTTGAGTATGCCAAACTCAGTAAAATATTGGTAAGTAGATGGAACGGTTTTCCATCCTAAATAGTTAGTTAGTTAAACCAAAGTTTTAAATCTGGTTTTGTCCCCACTAACGGGGGTGGCTGGATACACCTCACACTCAAGCAATATGCTGTGTGAGGATTTACTAGAGCCAAAAGATAATTGACCGGAGCCCTTCCTGACGTTTAATCCAAAGTTTTCGACGGTGGCCTAGCCTTGGGCAGCCATGCCCACCAAGCAAGGCAGCATGTGCTGGATGGCCACCATTAGATCTCCAGAGCTGATGCCTGTAGGTAGAATTTGTTTTATTCGACCGGGTTAACCATCTACCCTCCTCATCAGATTTACCTAGAAACCCAATGGGGTGCCGGTTTTTTAGCCGCCGACAAACTCGGCCCTGGGACAGGTGTTACTGGTTACCAGGATACGAGTAGCAGGCCATCCTTCCCATAGGAAACCGGCCTGACACTTGAATAAATGATGGCTATTGTTATTTTATCGATTGAACGTTTTCTGAAAATGAAATGAAATTAATACCATAGATCACTATAGGCTTTTTCTTAAGTCAACGTGGACCAGGGGAGCCAAAAAAAATAAGAAAAAAAAAACGGCCTCTGGTCGTTCAAATTACCAGAAGACCAGGAGCCGCTTTTCAGGACAAGGACTCATGTAATATTTTACAAAATGTAAAAACACAATTTCATTACCTTTGTTTTGCTTATGCTAAATTAAAAGCATTCGGCCTTTACACAGAAATGGGCATCCGCACTATCACAAACTCACCTCCAGAACATCCACACAACCATTATTCACCCGCTGAAAACACTTAAATTAGAGGACCCTCAACCGACTTCAAACAGCGCTCTTAATGTTTCACATCAAAAAACAATCACCTTCCTCCGAACTTCAATAATTACTTTACCACAAAATAGGCAAATCCACGCTAAACACTAGACAGCCGACAAACTTCATCTTCCCTCCCTAAATCTTCGTCTGAAAAACACTGCTTCAGTACCACGCCGCAAAACTCTGGAATGGTCTCCCAGGAAGCTATCAAAGCAATTGCAAACAAAATAGTTTAAATCTCAACTAAAAAAACATAATCAATTCAGTACATTTTACAATGATTACTCCCTCATTCTTTTTCCCTCACCTTTTTTTTCTCTACCTATTTCTATCTCTTACCCCCCCCCCATCCTACCGTGTAACTATCACAGCAAAGAAATGGTGTCAGTCTCTGTCCGCATCCTTTTTCCCGATCCGTATTACTAAAAAGGGTGGTGGGTGTGGGATTATAACTCCTACCCCCACCCATCTTTTGCAGATCCGCTCCCCCTGTATGCTCCCCCCTCAGATAGTTAGTTATTATTTTTTTGTTATCACAAACCACACACACACACACAACCGCACCACTCCACAATTTCCACATACACACCACTCCAAAACACAATTTTTTTTTTTAAATTAAATATTATATATCAACCGTGTGTTAATTATGTACTATTTGTATAATTTTCTTTTCTTGTATTTTACATAGGGGCAGCAATATTTAGAAGCCCCCACGGGGGGGTTGTCATTGCTTGGTCCTAGCATATTCATATCGCCTCATCTATTCATAATAAAAACAGTTTTTCAAATTGTGACTATCTCTTGTACATTATATAATGTAACTGTCCACATAACTTTTTGGGATATCATGATATGTTATGCTAAATAAACGAATCTGAATCTTGAATCTTCACCAAGACCTGGGTGCCATAATATGGAAAAAGGACCCCGTGCTGGGTCCCATTTTTTCTCTCCCACTGAGCACAAAAAGCCAGGGGACCTAGTGTAAAGTATCAAAAAATCGCCTGCATCACCTCAATAAATAAGAAGGCCAGCATCATAACCAGATTAGCATCACTGTAGGTTGTACTTTCTTTCTTCATTGGCAGATGTATCACTCAATCAATTTTCAGTGGACACATAGAGACAATAATTTTCCAACAATTGTAAGACATTATTATGTGTCGTAGTAACCAAAACACTATATAAAAGGACCCATTACAGGAAGGGAACACATTTATTCTTCAATGCAGTCTGAGTTAACTAATAAACATCACGAACTGATTTCCTTTACTCCAATTAATGTTGACTGAATATATGCATTTCCCTTATGAGAAGTGGAATGCCCAAATTACCATAATAAACAAACCCTTAAAAGAGAAATGCGGCTCAGACCAGTGACACCAGGTCACAACCTGTCGACCTAGCTCTTCTCCAATTCCGTTTGGCGGATTTTAACCAAGAGGCGAGTGTTACGCGCTCTGCTAAATTTACAGCCAAAATAACTGAGATTTGATACTGACTAGTTGACATCTAATAGAATACTCCGACTACTACTACCAATATCTATCTGGAATTAATATTACGGGATTATATACTGGATTTATAGCGCTCCTTCGGACGGAATAAACGGAGAATTTTACACCGTCGGAGAGCTCGTTTTTGTATCCTTTTTGCCGCCATTGCGGTCATTTGATCTGTGTAGCGGGAGGAAAACAAGTGTAAAAAAACAAAGGCAGCCATTGACGCCACGTGTTGCTGCTTGACTGCCTGGAAATGTGTGAAGTTTTTTGGTTTTTTATGTTATCTTGTTGTCGGGTTTGCTTCGATAACAATTTATGTGGTCTGGTGTGCGTATTATTTTATGATATGCTTGTGGTTATACTAAATAAATATTGAAATCTGTGTTTGAAAAATGTCTTTTAACCGTTCGTGACTCAGTTTTACCGAGGTTGGTTTTTTGTGTCTTGGACGTTGCTACCGGGGCCTCCACGGGCCAACGCTGGTTATTTGTATTGTTCTTTAAGTTTTATTTGCGCACGCTATCCATCTAGCAACTCACGCTCACCCCGGCATGGCGCATAATTGCGTACACTGCCCCGCGTCCATTCATGAGTGGGACCCCCCATCCCTTATGTACTGGCACAGGCAATGTTCACGCACAGACAGGTGCCTCTCTTTCTGTCTCGGACTACGGATGCCAGTGGGCATCAGTTGAGCATGGGTACGGCGCTAGTGCTGCGTACACGGGAAGGGGGGGGGTTGTGTGTTCGGGCCCCGGCCCGGGGTGCGTCCAAGGCAGCCGCTGATGCTTTGGGTGCTCCCGAATGTGAGGTGGCTCAGGCTGCTTCGCGAAGCGTTGAGGGGTGGGCTTCGGGCCGACTCCTTGGCGTATCATCGGCCGCTGGATTCGCTGGTTCAGCCCTAGGGGTGCTCCGGTTGCGGGCTAGCGCGGTCTGCGCTGCAACCCCCCAGGGTGGTGGCGGCTGGGGCAATCGGTTGGGTGGTGGTGAGTGGTAGTGGTGGTGCCCAGGTCGCCCGGCCTAATCCATCGCCGCAGTTGTCCACACCTAGCGTGGTCACGGTTCCGGTGTCCTCGGGCACTTCGACCGCGACCACGGTAGCCATCACGTCGGGTATGTCACGGCAAACCCGGGGGCGTTGGCTTCGGTCCCTGGCCGGGAGCCGAGTGCTGGCTTCTCTTGCTACACCCCGCATGTATAGCCTTGCTAGTCATGTTGCAGTGCCTTCTCAGGTGACGCCGCATGCTGCTCCGGGCCCTTCGGGCTGGGGGTAGAGCGGGCGCTCCGCTGGCTTGGCCTCCGCATACGCCCCAGCTGACTAGGTCGGCTCAGGCGTCTAGTGCGGGTACGCCTGCTGTGTTTGCTAGTGCTGGTCCGCGGGCATCTGCTTCCGCGGGCGGGTACGCCGATGGTGGTGGGGTACCCGGTGGTGCCCCTGCCCATGGCATTCCTGCGGGGCAGCCTTAGTGGCCTACCCCTGATGGGGGACACAGGACCCGCTGCAGCCTACATTCTCAGGTTACGCTGCGTTCCCGTACGTGGCATACCCCACCCCAGTCGAGTGGGACTGCGGGGCGGGGAGTACTGTTTGGTCTTTCGAACGGGGCTCCCGCTTGCGGGAAAGCAACCTTCCAGGCTATGGTCACCCAGCGCATCCGCCGCGGTGCCCAGCCGCAGGCACCAGGTGCGGTCGGGGCCGGCATCTGAACCCGCTTCGAGCGGGGGCCGTTTGCGCCACTGCTGCAGCAGTTTGTCTCCTTCTTAGGAGCCAGTCAGCTACGGCGGTACAGCCTGGTACGGGGCCAGGGCAGGGCGGTCTACTCGTCCCACCCTTCGGCTGACGTGCTGGGACTGGGGGGTGTCGTCTCCACACCTTCTCGGCCTGTACCCTCGTCAGGATCTGGCTGGGTGCAGTCGAGCCTCTTGGGTCCTGCTGCCCAGCCTATGCCAGTTAGTTTGGTCCCTGCGGGAGGCCTTGGTGTCGCAGCCCAGTGCGGCCGCATCTGGCCCCTCCGCCTCTCCGCTCCTGCTGCACCGTCCTCTCCGGACTCCTACCGGCGCACAGACTTCCGATGTTTCGGAGGGCAGCGCCGGTGGGGCGGAACTCAGATCGGAGGGTAGGTCAAATGTGGTGACGCTCCTTCGCAGCCTTCGATGTCTGCGGCAGCTTCGGAGCAGGAGGAGGTGGACTCTCTTCCCGCTTGCACCCCTCAGGTGCTGCGTAGGGTGGCCGAGTCGCTTGGCCTGTCTTGCGCCCGAGCGGCGTGCGAGGAGGGAAAAGCTCAATATGGGCTTCCCCTATCCTCCCTCCGAACGCGTCCAGGCATTGTCGCGTCCCGACGGAAGTAGGTCTACTGTGGGAGCGCTCCGGGGAGGTTAATCAGAATGCTCTCATAGTAACCGGTGTGTGTTGAAAACCTCGCCAGGTTTCCATGAGAAACTGCTGAAGGGAGACTCTGAATAATTCACTGAGAATCCCGACCACGATCTTGACCCCTAGCAGCCAAGTTTCCAACAGGCAAGGTGCTCCGGCCGGTTCTCCCCTCTGGGAGGACCAGCTGAAGCCCCTAAGACCTGGCGGTGACCTTGGCATAAACTGGCGCTTTCGCGAATGTCTCGCCCACGAAATCAGATCCTCGTTGGGCGAGAGGGTGGAGGTTGCTCCCCGGAAGCCTCTGCTGCTTTGACTGTCCTAGCCGCGCTAGTGACTCGGCAGATAGAGGCTTCAATGTCGTTGGAGCGTCGCCTGAGCTTCTTGCGAGGCAGGAGGAGAACGCATGAGTTAACACTTCGAACCTTGAGTTCCGATCTTGCACCGGAACTCTCCAAGACCAAGCTCCGAGTCGCGGGAACGGTCCTCTTCGGAGGCTCGTCCGGTGACTCATGCTGATTCGCGTCAGCGGAGCGTGTGATCGGGAGTCGAAGCAGGCGCTCAAGGATGCTCAGGCGAAGATCTCATCTCGGGGATCTTCTTGGGGCCAGAAGGAGAAAGAAGAAGCGATCCAGCTCTTCTTCTTCCAGCGGTGTGTTTCCGCCAAGCAGGCGAAGCCGGCACCGCCTCAGCAACCCAAGAAGCCCGAGCTCCGGCACTTCCTACCCAGAAGTCCGGGGCCAGGCCGACGACTACCCTCCTCCCAAAAGCAAGGCGACTGGGAAGGGGGAAGAATGTCTTCGTCCTGAGGGCACGGGGGCCGCGGGACCTTCTCCCTCGGGCGAGGACCCTACCACCTCCGGTGGGCGGGGCCGCTTAAGTTCTTACGCGGCGGGAATGGCAGCCATTTCCCCGCGTTGTGGTGTGAGTGTGGTTGGTGGAACGGGGGGGTTACCGGCCATAAGAGTTTACGCGGGAACCCCCGCCGACTTCCCACCCGAGAAACTACCCCCTTCAGGGGGAACGAAGAAATAAATTCTGTAGGGAGAGTATCCCCCTCCCTTTTTTCTGGGTCTCGGCGCTCCTGGCGAAGGGTGCCTTCTCCCCAGTCGACCCCCACTTCACCGAGGGGTTTTGTTCGACCGTACTTCTTGGCCCCCAAGAAGACCGGGGAATTGGCGTCCCATCCTGAACCTGAAGCCTCGGAATCAGTACATCAAGCCGAAGAAGGTTTCAGGATGGAAACTCTCGCGTCGATCATGCGCTTGTCCTTTGAAGGGGAGTGGGCGTCGTCTTTGGATCTGAAAGACGCCACCTTCACGCCGTCGGCAAAATCCGACCGCGCGGCTCAGATTTACAAATCGAGGGACAGTCGTACGAGTGGACGTGCTCCCCTCGGACCTTTCCCACCGCTTCCAGGGTTCTTCACGATGGTTGACCCCCCTGGGAGGTGGGCGCCTTCCCCAGGCGTCAGGGGGTCAACCCTCTGCATGTACCTGGACCACTGGCTAATCTACGGACCGTCGCCACAGGCGACGGCCGACATGGTCAGCCGTACCGTTCAGGTCGAGCAGAGGTTGGGCTTCATTGTCAACTTCGGACAAATCGAAGCCTTTACCCCTCTCAGGACCTGAGGTATCTGAGTGCTTGGCTGCAACTGCTTCCGGGCATGCAGAGCCGACGGACGAGCGGGGTGGATTGTCGTTGTGCAGGCTGCGACGTCCATGGCCCTGCTTACGGGCAGGCCCCGCTCGAGAACTGGCTTACGCCTTCTATAGGCTTGATGGCCAGTCTCGTCGACATGGTCCAGATTGCCGTTTTCCACATAGGGCTGCTTCAAATACCTCGACGGCACTACCGGCCGATCAAGCCACCAGATTCCCGTTCTGATCCCATCAATACAGGGGTACGGGAACACCTGGCCATGGTGGTATCACCGCTCCCAACTGGGACTCAGGGGATCTCTTTCCTGCGCCTCCTGTCGATGTTGTAATCAAGACGGACGGTAGAAGGTCGTGGTTGGGGGTTTTCACCCTAGACCTCAGCGCTCTGGGGAAGTGGTCCCTGTACGAGGCCCCCAGGCACATGGCAATCGCCTGAAACTGTGGGCAGTAGTAGAGCGAAACTCTTGCCACTTCGAGGTGAGATGGTGCACAACTCCAGGGTCCTAGTACAGTCGGACAACGCCACCGTGGTGGCCTAACATCAACAAGCAGGGAGGGGACTCCGGTCCCGGGTCACGTGTCTCGACGCCCTTGACGACATCATAGAGTCCGGTGTCGAGATCGGGCCCTCACGATGTCGCAGTACACATTCCGGGGGCCGTCAACTTTATTGCCGACGATCTGTCACGTGCAGGACGACGGCCTCGGAAATGGATAATGAACCGAGATGTCGTGCGGGCGATCTTCGAGAGATTAGATGTTCCTCAGATCGACCGTTCGGTCGAACCTGAGTCACAGATCCCTCTTGTCCTGCACCCGGATCTCACGACACGGGTTGCGTACGCAGTCAACGCTCTGGAGATGGACTGTCGGGGATCACGGCCTACGCCTTCCAACCAAATTCCGATGCTGCACACGTTGGTGTCGAAATTGGCGGGAGAGGGCTTGCGGTGTCATCCTCACGCTCCCTTCTGGCCGAAACACCTTTGGTTTCGTCCCAATGGTGGAATCGCTTGGAGGCTTCTGCGCTGCGTCTACCGATTCCGGCCGGACCTAGTATCCCTTCCGGAAGGAGGGAGCGCCAGTCGTCGCTGGAGCCACCTAGCATGACTGTGTGCCATTATCCTGGCAGCGATGCCCGGAGAGATTATGGCTTTTCGAGAGGGCTGTGCTCGCTCGTATCGGCGGGTGGAAGAAGGAGATCCCCCATGGACGCTTACTCTAAGCGTCTGGACCATACTTCCGCTGGTGTGAGACGACGAGAGGTGTCTCCGAACTCGGCCGTCTGTAGCCGAGATCGCTTACTTTCCACCGATCGCTTTTGATAGCGGACTTGAATGAAACTTCGCTGTTAGCAACTACAAGTCCGCTATTCTTAGCGATCCATAGAGGTTTCGATGGAAGGATTCTACCCATTAATGAGGATGGCTCGATCCGTCTCCCTTTAGAGGGATGGGTGTTTAAACACGACCTCCGACCAGGAGACGGTCCCCACCCGGGACCTTAAATACGTCTTAGACATTTAGTGAAGCCCCGTTGAAACCAATGGACGAGGCATAACGTAAAAACTGTCACCATTAAGACAGTCTTCCTGGTTCGCTCTCGGCATTGGGGACGTTGCTCGGAGATCAAGAATATCTCTATGTCAGCGTCAGAATTCTATCGGGACAGGGTCCAAATTGTTCTTCAGCCGATTTTTCTGGCAAAGAACGGGTCATCCTCATTCCGACATTCAAAATCTTACCGAATGCATGTCACTCTTCGGTGCGGAAAGATCGCCTGTGGTGTCCCGCTCGGGCCCTTGAGTACTAAACGGAAAACTAGTCCGCTCAGGGGCCCGAACGACTCGTTGTTTCTTAAGAACACACGCTTCCCCCCACGGGTCGCGTCAAAAACGACAAGCTAGGATGGATTAGCGCTGTAATTAATTGTTCCAACGCCCGGTGTAGGAGCACTCAAGCTCGTGCCCATTCTGTTCGTAATAGCACTTCGTCATGGGACTTCAACCGATGGAATTCAGCATTGCGGAAATCTGCGAGGCTATGTAGGGAGGCTCCCACAAACGGTTTCGTCGGTGTTACTACAGAAACGTACAAACTCCCCAAGGGAACGTTGCGCGAGGGCACTCCTGCAGAAACACCACTAAATCAACTTCACTATACATAAAGTCGCCATCCGTGCGACGGTGACGCTCGCCCCGGAGTTTCCGTTGTAAGGGGAGCATCTTTGTCCCGAATTTTAGGTTAATACCTTTAGGTCTGTAACATATGTTACTTTATGTTTAGTGTGGGTTCGCCTTTGGCTGCATTCTGTTGCTGCTCTGAGAATCATGCTCCACCAGCCGACTGAGTGAGCTAGTCTGGTGTTGATTGAAATTATCATTCATCGGGGGTTAATGCATAATTTCAGTCAACATTGGGAGTAAGGAAAATCAGTTCAGTGTAATGATTTCTTCAAAAAACACAATTATGTTTTATAAATCATTTAACTGAAGCCTACCACCCGATTCCTTTCAAATGTTGACTTCCCACTTCAGGCCCGCCCCACCGGATGATCTATATTGCGCACGTCCGGGGGGGCTTGAGCCAAAACGGGAATTGAAGAAGAGCTAAGGTCGACAGGGTGTGACCTGGGTCACCGGTCGAGCCCATTTCTCTTTGGGGTTGTTATTAGGTAATTTGGGGGCTTTCCACTTCTCAGAAGGGAAATTGCATATATTTCAGTCAACATGGAAAGGAAAAAAGGAAATTCGGCTTCAGTTAAATGATTATAAAACATAGATGTGTTTTTGAATAAGGTACGTCTGAATATATTGATTTCAGGGATGATTTGTTGTTGTTGTTTATGCAGCAAAAACAAGCTCATTTTTCGACCACATACGACAAGATCAGAGGCAACATGAAAAGTTCTTCCCATCTGCTTTCTTCGGTGGTAACTTTCCACATCAGAAAGGTGAGATGATTAAGAATGAAATAATCAATTTTTTCTTAAGTGCATGTCTTCTGGAGGGAGTATTGTTACAGTGTGTCAAAAATCATTCATATTATACCTTCTGAATTGAAATTGCTGAGGGCTGCATAAAAATAACTTTCTAGAAACCAAAACACATGAGAGATGTGTGGTCCAGTGGGAAAAGCGCAGGACTGTGATTCATGGCTGCTTAATTCATGAGATTGAGCTCTGCGTTGTGGGGCAACGATGGTGTTATTATATTATATTAGCAAATCTAATAGATGGTTAGAATTTTGTTGAAAATCAAGTTGAGAGAAAACATTGACATTGATGTTTTTTTTTCATTAAAATTTAAAAAAAATATGCAAAATAGTGGGAAAGTAAATATTGGGAAAATGACATGTATTAAGAAGGGCATCAATTAAGAAGTTTGCTGTACTGTGTTTTTTTGACACAGCAATAAAGCAGTTATATTAAGAGTGTGATGGTGAGGTCAAAGGTCATGTGAGCTTTCAGGAGTCAATTAACTTGCCTTTGCTTATACTTTAGGTGCGGTCTCAATCAATCTGCTGTCCCTATTGTTAATTCATTATGTTTTAAATTTTATATTATTTACCAACATTGAACACAATTTGAATACCTGGTAAGGCAATAGAAATGGACTTGGTGTCACAGGCCAAAAAAATCCAAAGTTTTGGTTGCTCTTTTTTACTTGTTTTGATGTAAAGGGATTCAGTTCACTTTAACAGTATTTTTCATCATTTTCATTTTGTATCCATTTGTTTGACATTTTGGCATATTTGAATATTTCCATTTTAAGCTATAAAATGCTGGGAAGCACACTTGACAACTTATAGGACAGGCTTTTGATTGAGGTCCAACAATAAGTCAGTGTGTGTCGGACTCTAACCCTGTCTGTGTATTGTTAATACACAAGATTTTGTAATGTATTTTCTTATAATGTATTGTGTTATAGAGTCGACAGTATGTGTACCGAGGCAAACAGTTTGATGAGTCGCTATCAGACAGGCTCTTAGATGACTTCCCAAAAGCTAAAATATGGAACAAGAAAAACCCACCTGAAGAGAAAGATTTTGAATTTCAAGATCAGTGTATCCTTTTCATACAAGTTGACAACAAAATGTATAAGTCGTGCGGTTGGCCCGTATGATCTTGTTTGTTAGCAAGATCTGGTCCAAGAAATTCATTTTAAAAACATAATGGACCACAAAATATACCAATTAGCTTACGACACACAGCTGTTTGACCCCATGCAAATTGTCTCTTTTATTTTTAGAATGATTTTAAGGAGTGGCGACACAATTCTGACAACCGATATAAGAATGAACAGGCAAGAGCTATTATCTCTGCAAAAATCAGACAAATCCATTGCGGGAATCTTAATGGCCTACAAAGGTCATGATTTGTATGTTATAGTGCCCTCTATATGCCCATTTTTAAGAAAAATCATATTTGCCCGCAATGAAATTTCGTGAAATTTACACAGAATGTAGTTAGTGGACTAAATAACCCAAATCAGTTGTCAAAACTGTGTCGCCGGCGATAATTTTTGTTTTATGCTGGTTTTGTCATAATAAATGAGACTTTCAAACAGCTGTGTACAACACTTAAAGAGGGACTCATATTAGATATGGGTGCATTGGACCAAACCAGAAACACTTAGCATCGGAGGATGATCGGGTTGTGAAGAAATAAACCATTATATCTGGGGACGAAATAGATCAATATGGCAGGGACGTCGCATCATATTTTGCTGGTTCTCAAAGCGGACGACTCACAACTTAAAAAACAAACAATCAAACAAACTGGAGACGAAGTAGATCAATATGGCAGTAACGATACCTACAATTACCAAACAAATATTGAACTCACAACCCGATGTCCTCTGATGCTCAGTCTTTCTGGTTTGGTCCAACACACCCATATCTGTTTGAACCTTCTTAATTTTCTCTCTGGAGTCCATGTTTAAGTGATGTAGTAAGCTAATTGGTATACTTTGGGATCCATCAACATTTTCTATCCTAAGTAATTTAAATTCCATATAAATTTCACCAGTTAATTTGCCAGTGCTTTGTTTCATCCCTTATTTGGGAATAATAAATTTGAGGGCATGTGTGGTCCAGTGGATTGAGCATTCGCTCCGCACTCCAAAGGTTGTGGGTTCGAGTCCCACTGCCACCAACGTGTTGTGCCCTTGAGTAAGGCGCTTTACCTCAATTACTCCTCTCCACCTAGGTGTATAAATGGGTACCAGCATTATTCAATGCTGGGAAAGTAACAGATTCGCTGTGCGGGAGGAGTAGCGAACCCCCCACAGCAAAAATAATACGGAGGAGTCTGGCCCAAACGCTAAGGAAAGAGAGATGGGCACTCCGCGCACGAGCTTGCTCGGCATGACAATTTACTTTACTTTACTTACTTAAATTTGTACACAATAGGACAATGATACTGTGTTACTCTGTCGATAGTACTTGTAAATATCATACCCTAACATAACACATCAGACATTGAGATTCGACTTGTTGTGCCAATACCCGAAGAAAGAGAGCTCTTCAAAGGTCAGAAAGTTCCAGATAATATCAAGGCTTTCTACAACACCAATGAAGTCAGCCGCTTCAAGTTTGACAGACCATTCAACAGGGGAGAGAAAGACAAAGAAAATGAATTCAAGGTTTGTAAATCCATCTATTTGTAAACAAAATAAGTCAGGTTTGTCTGGTATGGTTTGACCGACTAGAAGTATGAAGTGATGTCTTGCAATGTTAACACTTAAGTGCCTGGAGGGGGGTCCTAGAGATGCAAGATTTGTTTTTTTGCATTTTTTGCTACTTTTCCGTGACATAAATTGGCCGGTATTTTTTGTAATTGTCAGACATTTGGATACGCATCTTTTGACACCAAAAGTATTTAAATTCACCCAGCCGTTAATTAGCTAATTAGCTTGGATCCTTAGGAACCGCCCTCCCTCAGACACCAACGGGAGTGTGATTTTGAAAATAAATTTTAACAAAACTTGTAACCACAAATATTTTTCTGCTGAGGTATGCACATATACATGTAACTAAATCATAAATATCAAAAAATCAGTTAACCCTTTATATGCTAACAGCATTTGCATTTGATCGCAATTGACTTCGCACCGTCCCTGTACAAACCTATGGGAAATATGGACCGTAATTACTGACCACAGGAAAAAATACAAGTTTGTCAAAAATAGAACTATTTAGGTTATACATGTGCTAATTGGTTCCTTTAGAGCAGATATCAACATCTACATGTATTCCAAAATACTTTTTCTTGATGCAGGGTCGTAAAATATATGTAGTACTTTTCGTTCAATTTTGACGTGTTTCGAAAACAATGATTTGCCCCTAATTTGAGGACAATATAACAAAACTCAATTTTAATTTCTTCTTTGGTGATGTCTTATGATCCTTCGTGTGGTGTAAGGTTCATTTAAAAATTTGACCGGGAAAGTGGTTTCCTTGGGGGAATTCCATGGAACGCCCGTTAGGCACCAACGTGAGTGAAAACACCTTAGGCACTTATGGGTATTATGGATATCGGTAAGTCGCATCCGAAAAACAGGTGCTCAAAGCCAGCATGCCCGATACGCATGCAAATAGCTGCATAAAAATGATGACATCACTTTTATGGCCGGACAAAGTATAGATCGCACAGTCATTTGACGGCCTGATACTCTGGAAAATAGATGGTAAATGCCATTTCTTTCATTATGAAACTTACAAATTCAGGCAGTACATTGAACATGCTTGTCATCCTTCCTCACCACATGTCCATACCAATGTACACCATTTGCCATCGCCATCCGGTACACTGCTTCTTCTAAACCTAACTCAAGTCCTCCGTCTTCTTCCTATCCATCAACTTAACACCACACATTGCTCTCATCATTGCTCTCTCTGTCCTTCTCACCCCCTGCGGGTTCGGGGTTAAGAATAGGCCCGCTGTCCCCCCTTACATGTCGTAAAAGGCGACTAAAAGGGGCCCCCTGCGGGTTCGGGGTTTAGAATAGGCCCGCTGTCCCACCTTACATGTCGTAAAAGGCGACTAAAAGGGGCCCCCTGCGGGTTCGGGGTTTAGAATAGGCCCGCTGTCCCCCCTTACATGTCGTAAAAGGCGACTATAAGGGGCAACTCGTCTGTTTTTGGAACAGATGGGTTGTATTTAAATTTAGGATTTTCTAAGTGTATCTTTGCAATTAGTTGGTTTATCTTGTTTTATACATGGATAGGTGATGCTCTGGTTCATCACTGTATGATGTGTATCCTTTTGTAATTGTTAATTGTAATTTGAATTGAAATGAAGTTTTATTATTGCGTCGTTTTTTATATTTAATGTTAAATGACACGATATGACACGATTGTGTTGAGTTGTCGTTAAATTTTAATACTCACTCACTCACTCACTCTGTCCTTCTCAAAATCCCCATCTCATTTTCGCTCAGACACCATGTCTCACTCATATGCGGTGTCACCGATCTCGCACAACTCTTACAAGAAGTTGAAAACATGATATGATAAATCAAACTACATAGCTACTTTTAATTGCAAAAATAGAAACCTCACAAAAATTTCCCACTAGATAGTCTTAAACAATTCTAAATCCATTGGGTTTCATGCTCTAACTTCACTTATTATTAATTGAATAATTAACTGTATTCTTGATGGCATATCATGGCGGCACACAGCTGATGCGTTATTTTCTGCATTTTCAACAGACGTTGTGGGTGGAGAGGACCATTGTGAAGACTACTCAGCCTTTACCAGCATTACTGAGATGGGTGGAGGTCAAAGAATCTGAAGAGGTAAGATGGAATTACTGATGCTGTTATCAGCAATCTTCTCTATTCTGAATGGCTTTATTTTTTGTGTCATCTGCAAGAATTGCAGAAGGCACATATGGATTACTTTGGTCGTATGTCTGTGTGTGTGTGTGTGTGAGGGTGTGTGTGTGTGTGTGTGTCTGTGGTCAAAATGTTAACCCTTAATAAATTGCATGCCGTATGAGTTCCGTAAGGGCTACAATGATGTAACTTGGTGGAAAGGAGGGGGTGGGGTGACATGTTGGTGACCTCATGTGACCTTGGTGACCTCATGTGACCTTTGGCCCCATTCACAAAACGCGACGGCAGATGACACTCGCGGTCCCCGACCGTGATGTATTTTTTTTCAATAAGAGCTGTCTTCTTCTTCATGCTTTAACCCCTTACTACCTGCCTACTATTTCTGATTGTACTTACGTCATAAATTAATTTCAATAACCAGTTGAACCGTTGCTTGAGATATTTAAGTTCTAGCCCACTTCAGCCCTACCACAATCCTAAACACATTGCTGATTGGCTGAAAAAAAAATCACATAAGTTCAGTAATCAGTAGATAGCATGCAGGGGGTTATGGTCTTGGTACGTATCTATTCTATTGCGCCCTCTGGAGCTAATAGCAGCAGAGGAGTCCCATGAGATAAGTGCGCATGCACCACAACGTCAGTAGTAGGCCCTACGTATGCACCCATTTTGTAAGCACAGAAAAATTTGATGGAGCTTCGGTCAAAAAAAAAGTTGATGTGAAAATATCTTGTACATCCGTGCAAATTTGGTTTAAATCGGATGCAATCCGATATATCTTTTTATACTTGCAGTGATACTGCAGGAAACAAAAACCTGAAAAAAAAATAACCAAAAGATCAAATACAAAGGAGGGAGTCGATGACTCCTCCACAAACACGAACATGTGCAGGCCGATAATTCTGCGAAACCCGCTGCAAAGTCGGTGCAAAAGAAACCAAAACAAACCCCAAACAGATTGTCTAACGAAAAAGGGGATAGAAACACCCATAATAATAAACAAGAAACGAAAGTTTCGCTGAAATTGAATTTGTCATTTGTCTGCCCATTTGTCTGTTGTGCCGTTGCTGAGGCACTGTATCCATAAATTCCATTTTTCTGTTATTAGTAGCATTTGAATATTTAACGGGCGCTTTGCCGTGATTCTCTCGTGGACAGGTGGAGATTAAACCCATACTTAATGCCATTGAAGCAATGGAGGAAAAGAACAAAAATTTGCGGAACCAAGTGGAGCTGTATAGTAGTACGCCTGGGGCAGACAGCAGGCCATTCAGTCAAGCGCTGCAGGGAACCATTGATGCGGCTGTGATGGGTGGAACAGAAAGTATCGCATGGTATGAAGTCTCTTTATAGCTTGCCTGAATGTGTTCAGAAAGAGACTGAAATCATTATTTCTATATTCACTATGAGTTACAATATGCTCATCCACCAAGGACACAGTTCAGTGGGTTGTACTTGTACATACATTGACATGAACTGACCTTGTGTGACCTGGGTATCACATATCATACCCCAAAACCAGGGGGTGTATTTTCTAAACACATTGGTGAATGAAAGCTACTGAACTGTGCCAAGGGAATTGAGATTTTACTAGCTCATAGTGACTTATGTTGTAAGTGTTTTGGTTAAAGTTTTGTAAAACCGCTTTCATATTAACAGTATCTCTTCAATTCCAACCAAATTTAGAACAATTTGTAGGTGGAGCTAAC
>JAMKCH010066549.1:0-11398 GCA_023653785.1 Ophioderma brevispina
AGTATTTTACTTTTTATTTGGTGTGAAATTCGGACATTTCGGTCCCCAGATGTTATGGTTGATCGAATTGTACAGCATCGCACAGAGAAAAGACGATTTCTTATGTGGTATTGTTTTTCAAGCAGCTACATTTACTTCGTTTTTCATGGTTTTCCACAGTATTATTTAAGAGAATTACAAAAATAAATTAATTTTGGGGAACAGTGAACCATTTACAGATTTTCATTTAAAATAGTATTACTTAATAAGAATGCTATAAATTTGAGAAATTAAAAACAAATTGCAATAATAATTAATTTATAATTGATTAATCAACCATTAAACGCTTCTGGACCTTATTTGGCCTTATATCTTTTTTTTTTTGCCATTTTTCGAAGGGTTTGGAGAACTTGCACCCCCACCCACTTATCTAAAATCGGTTTGACCTATTGACTTCAAATTTGGCACAAAACTAGTTTAGTGTGCCCTTGATCCTATGTAGTGGGTGAGCCAGGCATGTTGGAGCTAGGGGGTCACAAACGATTATACAGGGGTCAAAATGAAAAAGTCCAATGCTGTTGAATGCATACCAAAATATTCGTATGATCAAAAGGATTAAACAAAATGTTATAGTTTGTGCTATATATGATGTGACTCTTAAGGATTTATAAGCTGAAAACCGTTAATGTAGGTCAAAGGTTAAATTGAGCTTCTGCAGGGGTAAAATACTAAAAAAACGCTAACAGTTTTAGGGAATGTCTGCTATTGATTTGTAATGTTATTACGATTAAAATAAGGAAGAGTTGGGACCATACGCCAATGTGAAATTAAACAAGTACGCACCATAGTACTACCGCTATACTTAGGGGCTGTGGTTATTTTGGGTGTAACTTGGTAAACTATTACATTGTACATGTCCCAAACCTATACCTTATTTTACTTGTGATTTTTACATTACAAAAATATGAGCCCATTCATTGAATTTCAAGCGTTTTTTAGTATCTGACCCCTGTAGAAGCTAATTTAACCTTGACTACAATTAATCTTTTGCGAGCCTAGCTCGCTTAAAAGCTACCATACAGAATTGCCATCATACATTTCGTGTATGCATAGTATGAGGTAGCCCTGGATAAATGACTCTTGCCCCCCCCCCCCCCCCAGGTGGGTACAATAAGGCTACTTTAGATGGTCTGGCTAATCCACTAATAATGAGAGGATTTTTTGTAATAAAACCCTCATTTAGTTTGTGATTAATGGTTTGTATGCCACAAACAGCAGCGCCAATGGTGAGAGAAGTTTGAATGGTTGCAATGGCAACACGCAATATAATTTTGGTAAACGCTCTCATAGGATCACAGATCCTGGCCATAGTAATTGTTTAAGAAACAAACTATGTTCAAATAACTATATTTTTAGATAATGGGGGGGGGGGGAACTTGTCATTTTGAATTGAATCGCATACCGGAGGTCGATATAATCCAAGACAAATATATTGAAAAGGCTTAACGAAAATTTTGGTATATCACTTGCTTGTATTCAAAGAACTATGCACTGTGATTGCAATAATCATAATATTGTATGAAAATGACGCCATGCCCCCTTAAATACTAATTTTAATCAAAACTAATTGATTAACCTGACGGATCAAATTGCCGAACTTGAACACCGGACTCAATATCCGTTAGAGTGTGTAAAACACGTACTGATGGACTCAATATCATCAGTATTGCAACAAATACCTCAATGCTAATGATGAAATCAATCAATCAACAATCAATTATATATATATATATATATATATTTATAACAAATTTTGTTTTCAATTGACTTCGGAAAGCTATGGCTTTACAGAGCGAAAGCTTGGCGAAGTAGTTAAGCTGTACTTCGTTTATATATATATATATATATATATATATTATATATATATATATAGATATATATATATATATATATATATATATATTATATATATATATATAGCCTCCCTTTTTCTGATTAAACTTTTAAAAATATTATTTCTAAATTGTATTGAGAAAAGATTTCTCACGGGAAAAGTACTTTGTTTACTATAAAAGAGAGAAAGGGGAATATCCCTAGTTTGTTTTTGCAAGATGCACATGTTGTTGACAACTAGACGGGTGATTGGGAATTCCCAAGATGTAACTTAGAAGAAAACTGAGTCAACTTGTTTATGCTTTGAGATCAAAACATTGCAGAATCTAGGGAATTCCCCCATAAAGTTTTATATGAAGTGATGCAATTAGATGCAGTACTGTTTGTGAATGGAAATTATGATGTGTGGTGCTTAGGTTATGTTGATGCATGATGATGATGATGATGTCTGATTATTGTAGAAGGGGAGCATCTAGCTGTGAGGAAGTAAATAGTACTTGTGATGAAGGATGGTTCAGACAGTTGTAATCAGCCTTTACACTATGGGATATAACTAGTTTTATCCACAATAATGGGTAGATTTATGCTCCACACAATACCAGGATTTATTATATTTTCAATTCCATGTGAGCAGAGTGCTGTAAGTATTCTACTGTCGTCTTTGAACGCCGAAAGTGTTCGGAATCAAAATAGGATTCCAAATTGTTGGCAGATAGAAGAAAATCGTGGTGATTATCTTGGACTGATATATACTGTGGAATATTAGTGTCTTCGAGGGAATTATTAACCTGTCGTCTTGAACTGCGGGACAAAAGTTACCTTCAGTACTGAGAAGATTCCATGGAATATATTCCTGAGGATTTATTCAGTGAAATTATGCGCGGTCTTTTTTTGGGTGCTTCGCTGTGGGGAACATTCATCGTAATGACTTGCAACTATTTCAACACCTTTTAAGTAATATCTTATAAATTGTGTGTAAGTTTACTATATATTTAATGTTGTTTTGGACATATCGAAATTCTTGAACTCACTCTTTTAAATCTTAAATCTTTATATTATATAAAATCAATCACTTGTGCAAGGCTCGTTTATTTGTGTTGAAAGGGTATCTGACCTTGCGTCTACTAGACGTCATAAAAATTTCTACCTTTGACTCCCTACGAGACGTCATAACAGAACCAAAGCGAAACGGTACTGTGCAATTGAGTATATATATATATATATATTATATATAATATATATATATATATATAAATATATATTATATATATATTTCTAGATTGAAACCATAGGACGAAAATATTCTATTCATTCAGTCTATATGAGCCTTTTCTATGTTTTTATGCTAATAATTAATTTCATGTTTTGTTAGCTAATGAGATTACTCTCATTGATAAATTACTATTCATTTTCTTTTGACGTAATAAGCGCAACAAAGGATAACGTTAGCGAAAAAAATTTCGCCCTAACGTCAAACTCTATGATTATGCATGAAATTTCGCCCTAGCTTAGGATATAGTGATATATTGATATATATTATATATATATTATAATATATATATATATATATATTATAGATATATATATATAATATCTATCTATTGATATATTATAATATATATATATATCAATATAGTATATTCAAATTGTAGTTGATTATGCCAGATAGTATAATGCACTACGCAGTTTCGCCTTTCGGCTCTCATGGTACAATACAAATATTTTAAACAAAAATAAAATATATAAACTGATAATGATTGTGACCATTTTCCTGATGCAGCGTAATAATAATGGCACAGCGCAGTCAGCGACCTTCGGGCTGAGTCTGCGCTTTATGATGTCGTATTATTATTTCATTGGTCTGAAATGGAAATTAATACCGAGTCGGTCTCGGCACTAATTTGAGGAGGGGGGAGGGAGATGGAGGGAGGGAGGAAGAGGTACAATGTATCATAGTTTTTTTATTCAATATTTTACCGTCGTAAAAGGCGGTAGCAAGAACAACTCCAGCGATGAGAATCGGCTTCATGGCTCCCGTTAAATAATTTACTGTATCGTGTGCAACAAATATAAATCCAATTAATCCAAAAATCCATCAAGGAAGCAGATAATCTCAGGTCTCCTCTCTCTCTATCTCACACATCCCTTAAATCACCAAATGCCATTTAGCCACTTTTGCACAATTCCGAGGCAGACCCTGCTTGTGTGTACTGGAAGTATCACCTAGATCTGATACCGCTCCCTCCTTTTTTGCGGTGGGTTTCGTCAGGTTGCAAGTCAGTTTGCTCTAGGGATGTAAGGGATATATGCATTTTATTTTATATCCCTCTTTTAAAAGAAAAAAGGTGATTTTTGGAAAGCTGATTATAATTTACCACAAACGCCACACAACATACACAGACACAGACACACGCACATACACTGCACACACACACACACACACATAGATATATATATATATATATATTATATATGTTGTGGTACTATAATAGTAAACATAATTATTTAAAAGTGACATCTTTTGGAATTCAGAGTGCCTCATCCAATTACGGAGAGCGTCAACTAAATTATAAGTATGACCCCTCTGGAAAGGCAACCGTTACTCTGAGTTTCATGGTATATACCCTCACTTACGATCACTGGTACCGATCTTCAGACGGAGGATGACTCACAGTCCGTGTCTTAACCAGTAGACATGTATGTATATACATGTCATGGTGTCACGACTGAGGCATTTCCAGCACTGTCTGTAATTGACAGTATTAATTTTACAGGTAGGGAAACTAGCTTTGGAATTAAGAGTGGCTTCAAGTCCCATTGGGTGAGCAATCTCGACTATTGGGAAAAAGTCCCGCGACCTCGTTGCTGGAAATGCTCGTCGTGACACCATGACTTTATGATACATACATGTCTACTGGTTAAGACACGACTGTGAGTCTTCATCCGTCTGAAGATCGGTACCAGTGATCGTAAGTGGAGGTATAACGCTTGGAAACTCAGAGTAACGGTTGCCGTTCCAGGGTCCTATACTTTGTAAGTTATATATATATAAAGAGATATTATTATAAACTAAACGAGAGTACGAATTTCCCGTTTTCCATTTCCTGTTCCTTCGTATAATTATATTATATATAATATATAATATTTATATCTGATATTATAATAAGATATAACATCGGATTGACAATTCCACATTGTTTAGTTTATATGACCAAACGAGTGAAGGTAACATTGAACAATATAGTACGAACTGATACAGAATGATCTCTACACAAATGAATGAAGGATTTCCAACGAGTGGGTTGCGACCGTGTAACAACCGATAATAAAATGGCTAAATGTGGACGATTAGGGTATCACACACAGCAAAACCCAACAACGGAAACTAGCCTGGATATCATAATATATCAAGGAACGCATTTGGCAAAACTTAAAAGGCCGAAATACGGCGGTCCGGTAAGTATTTCCCACGGGGAGTCTGGGTCACAGAATGCGAAAGATATGATCTAAATTGGTACTGCGCGAGAGATTAACGTTCTCATAGAGAATGTGTGTATATGAACTAACCTAAAATATCTCCGAAAAACAAAGGGGTTCTATGAATCAGAGGGTTCGTTACTTTGTTTTGTTTTGAATATGTCGGATAGTTGGGTCTGAATCTATAGAAACTAGCGAGAAAATCGAACATTTTTATGGGGTATCGGTACTCACAAACACGAATCGCTACGGGTGTATCCATTTTTCCCACAATGCCTTTCGATATTTTTCCAGTCTTGAGAATTTCCAAACACTGGTTTCAATTTACGCAACTTTTTTTTCAATTTTAGAAACAGGATTAGCGTACTTTACCGGCCGCCGTAGGCCGAAAGAAACACTGGCACATTTGAATGTAAAAAGAAGCAATAAAATAGAAGGAAACTCGCCAAGAAACTGGAGGAGAATACTCCGTGATGTGTCGAAACGCAATGTGCAAACAAAGTGAAAAAAATATGGATGCCCGACTGGCCAAAAATCGGAAAATCAGCGATAGTGTGCCAGATAGGACAAAAACGGAGGAAGTGGAGGAATACAGTGGAGGGCGAATGCATAAAGAAAAAAGACATCACGCAGCTATATAGGGGTCAACACTGATGCCGAAGGGGGTGACAGTTGTATGTTTCCTAATCCAAACAGATTCACGGTGGAAAATGATGACATCTTGTTCCTTGTGGATGCTTTCAATGCCCTGCAGTAACATCGTAAGCTAGCTAAGTTTTTACGGGAAAAATCCTGAAATGGATAGAAAATTTTCTTTGTGGGAGAAAACTCAGTATGTGTCAGTAAGGAAGGAAAGGTCGGCTGAAGCAGAAGTCATGAGCGGGATCCCGCAAGGCTTCAGGTATGGGCGCTGCTTTTTATAATTACATCAACGACCTCCCAGATAATGTAGAATCAAGTGCACAGATGTTTGCTGATGACACTAAAGTATTCACCTCTGTCAACACAGAAGAGGATGTGAAGAGATTGCAGACCGACATGGACAAACTGCTTGAGTGGTCAAGGACTTGGCTTCTGAAGTTCAATGCTCCAAAATGCAAGGTAATGCATTTGGGATCATCAAACCCATGTTGTTGCTATACCATGGATGGAGTGGAGTTGGAAAAGATTGCTGATGGGAACGATTCAAAGTGTCTATATAAGCAACGATTGCAAGTCATACTTAGTCAAGCACCCAATGCACTAAGGCTGCGCAGAAAGCAATGAACTCCCGTCGGGTGATTAAAAGAACTTTCAAGCACTTTGATCAAGAAGCCTTTCAGATACTCTACAGAACATACATTAGACCACACTTGGCGTATTGTGTCCCAGCGTGAAAACCAGGAATGGAAAAAGATATAAATGTCCTTGAAAAAGTGCAAAGAAGGGCAACCAAACTAGTACCAGAACTACGTGATCTACCATATGAGGAGAGGCTTGAAGCATTGGGCCTTTTACCATGGCGACATAGCTGAAGATTTAGAGGAGACCTCATTGAAACATACAAGATCGATGCACCACGGCATAGAGAAAGTGAATCTGATAAGTTTGTCAAATTGTCCGGATGTTGGAGAACAAGAGGCCAACTCTTAAATCTGAGATGCAGTACAGGAGTTTTCTCCAAAGAGGAGTGATGAATGGAACAAGCTACAATCACAAGCTGTTAATGACTTCTTCAACTCCTTCAATGTAGCTGCGAAGGCTATTGGAAAAGATAGGTGGTTTTAAGAGGTAGTAATGTTACCCACAATTCCGTAAGTCATTTAAGTAAGTAAGTAAATCATTTACATACTATCATACAAAGTGGCTTATGTTGGAGTCATTTGTGGCGTCCCTGTGTCTGTAATCCTTCTTGGTGTCAATCAGCAAGTTATCATTCGCCAGTTTTGTAGCAGCCATATTTAGGATACTGGCATGCCAATCAAAATTTTTTCGCACTCTAGGTTTCTGGGGAACAAGTTTGGTGAAAAACACAACTTTGACATTCAGTGTGCCATGTGTGATTAAGAGCTGCTGGTACAATTTGAAATCATTTGGATTAGGAAATCTGGTTTTCTTGAATGTTGCAATACTTTTGTTCAGTGTGGTACTCTATGGTAGTGTACTTTTACTGTCTAACGTATTTTTTTTGTGTGTGTATCGTTGCGATTTCAACTATGTGAAAATAAGTTTTAACAACAAAGTCTATTCTTAAAAGCCTGTATATCCCTGAGAAAAGCTGCATAAAATGTGCTTGCACAGCTGCAGGAAGCTTGCGAGCAAGCTTGCAGCGAGTTTGCAGCAAGCACATGGCATACTTGCGAATGATTGCAACAAGCATGCACAGGCATACATGCTTGCAGCTTTGCAAGCATGCAGGCACATTCGCCAGCATGTGCAAAACATTTTGAAGCATTACATCAAGTTTGCAAGTATGCGCGCACATTTGCAAGAACACGATGTTGCAGCGTGCACATTCGCAAGCACACACATTTTGCAAGCAATTTTTTGCAAGCAGTCTAGTATGCATGCTTTTGGCAAAAATTCTGCAGCATTTTCAAAAACTGACAAGCTTGCTAAGTTTGGACTTTGTATAATTTTGTAGAATGCATGCAGGTGCAAAAAAAAAGGTTTGTGTTGTTTCCATGAAAGTAGAATTTAGAAAAGGATGATAAATGCTTATTATATGCAAATGTATACAATTATGCCAAAAAAAACTAATTTCTTAATTTTTAATTTTATTAAAATATACTGTACATTGGCCTAGGTGATAAATAGTAAAGGCTATATTATTAAAATTAAGCAAGTTGGCCTAGTACACTGCTTGTTTTTAATATCTTTTACTGAGGGCTGCATGAGCCTGAGGAGCAAAATAAAGCTGAAACTGAAGTTGACTACACTTAGGACTGGTAATGGTGTACAACTTACAAGTGTTATGGACTAATTACTAGATTGAACAATGCTGACACATCCACAAGCAAATTCGAGGAAAATTTCAGCACAAAAAGCGTGAGCTGTACAACATTCACAATTACCTATTTTAATACAATGCTTTCTCCTATTGTGATAACTACGGGGCTGGCTGTACCAAGCTCCTGTCCAGAAGGTATTTTCAATCATCTGTCGTATGATGTAGGGTACTTATACATCTGTGTAAGAGAGTGTTTGCTAGCGTTTTGTCGGAGTTAGCCAATCATGAGACAGTCTGGGCTACTTTGATGACGTCTGATCGATTTGCAAGTGTGATTGTCCGAAAGGCACTGAAAATGACTGAAGTGACGCTGAAACGTTGTTCCTAGCTGTATTGTAACATGTACAAACCATGAGCAAAAACGGACAAAGGCATTGAAGGAGTTTACATGTTAGGGCAGTACTGGAACGGGTTATCTAGCCACATGATTCGCGATGGTCGGGTCTCGAGTGATCGAGGTCCAAGTTTCAGACTCAGTATGATATAAATATGACATGCACGGTAACTATGTAAAACACCACAGCAGCCATAGTTAGTTTTGCATGGATTATTGGCATTACCAACCAGCTATCGTCAAATCGTGTGGGTATTAAAACCTCGACTTCAGGTGGGGTATGAATTCAGTATTCGGCCCAAAAAAACAACATCCTTCACATGCATGCATGTCCTTCACATGATGATGTTTTTTTACCGTGAGCATGTTGAGGCGCCGAAATTCATGGGTGGGGCACAATAATACACAATTCTTTATAGTAGTAGGTGTGAAAATATACTAGCTAAAGAAGTAGGGACTGCACTGGCATGACTGGGGGTGTATCTCTATAGGCATTTTTTTAAATGATTGAATTTGTTGATTTTCTATGCGTTTACAACTTGCATGCATTTAATCATGAAGCCATCCAGGCCATGATGATAGCCTGCCTATGACGTCCGTGATTGGATGTTATACTACAAAGTTGGCAATATTTTCTGCAGCTAGCCACTTGCATGGCTAGTGCATGCAGCTGTACGTACGTGCCAAGTCAGAAACTTGTAAAAAATGGACGCGAGATATTGCAGGCCCATTCAAATTTAGTCTAACATGTACTCCAGTCGAGGTTGACAGTTAAGCCCCGGATGTATACTCCATTCGCGTCCGCGATATCGCGGCTGCGATGGAACTTGACCCCGATTTTTTATTGTCACTCGGCGAAAGATATTGCTATCGCGACGATGGATTTTGGAGTTTCGCGGAGAGTTGAAATTTGTTCAACTCTTGGCGATATCGCGGCCGCGACAATTCTCTGATTGGCTGTTCTAGGAACCAAGGGCGGGCGATGACCTCATGAAAAACCCAAGCTGAACCTGCTCTTAAAAAATCTCCCTATCAGCCCAGGATAAATCAAACAACAATAATATCCAATGGAAGTATACATTAAAATGGCCCAATGAGTAAAAGCATGGAGGTAGTGTGCGAAAATAAGAGTATGATCCACCATACGAGGCATGATTATTTTAAGGATATATGTAAAGAATGTGTTGGCGGTAGTGACGAATATTTGGTTTAACCACCTGATGTATTCTGAGCTCCGCTCCTAATGTGTGCATGTTTGGCCAACCCCATGTACAAATGTAGGTAGTACTTACTAACTGGTCATCATCAAACTTGGCATTTAACAATGATAAAAGTCATGCCAAATCCTTGAAGATGTGACAAAAGTTAAAGGTAAAAACAATACAAAAGAGTCCAGAACATGTACATGATTTCCAGAATTCAAAATGCATATGGCAATACCGTCATATATTCTTGATCAACAGGCATGGATAACAAATTTTAAGATAACTTTGACCTAGTATCTTAAATAATATCGCTCGTCTATTCTAGTTTGTTGGATCTTCAGTCGGGAAATCCAGAGCTCTATCGTTAAAATACGGAATGTATGTCGATATCTCGAAAATTGTTATGAAAAATGCCAACTGGCAACATTAGTGTCAATAAAATAATACAGCAACAACTCCGCGAGATGAGGACATTTGTCGTCTCGAGTAACATGACTTTTATCGCGCGGTATTGCGATGTAAATTTCCATCGCAGCATCGCGCGGATGAAGAGATAGGATATTCATCACCTTATTTAGTTTTGAAATTTCTTGGGACTAGAAATCCGGAGTTTTGGGCGCGAGTAAAAAAAAAAACTGGGGAATCCGGCCTCGTTCTTCGACACAATATCAGTTAAAGGTACCGGTAAAGCGAGGTACCATTACATAAATTTTGCAATCCAAATGGGTCACAAATTTTGTGTTACACAAAGAAAGGACTAGTCCTAGCTACCACTCGGTGCAGACAAAAATTGAACCTTTGAATGCAAAGAAACATGTACATGCAAGGGTGAACAGCTAGCGTGTGCCGGAAAAAAAAATGGACAGTTCGGATAAGCAAGCGCAGTACAATATGGTGTGGGTTTTGAATAGCCAATACAGTTACAACACTGGCACATTTTAACTCCAGCTGCCACTTATCAGCAATCCATGTTTGGTGATCTCCTGAGGAGTAATTTATTATACGGCGTTTGTAAAACCGGAATCCCCTTACTACGCTTAAATTTCCCTGTGTTGATGTTATTTATTACAGAATATTTGGTTGAACCTTGTGGAACCAACAATTACCAAAAAACAATCATATTTGAATATACAAAATTTTGCGTAGGTTTGTCCGAAAAATTCAGGTACTTTGTGAACTTAACACAGAGCAAACATATCGTGGGACTATTTCTCAAACCAACGAATCTCAACCTTTCATTTCCGTGCAGAAATCTCCAATCACTAGTCTCGGTCCTAGTATGCATGGCATAAATATTCCTACACTCGGACGATTGCAAGCGACTGCAAATGAGTAGCTTGTCTCGAGCTTTAACTCAGAAAAGTTCTATGAATGGCAGGATGAATGGGCGGTTGAGGTATGAGCCTTCCACAGTGGGTAAATGGTGGGCAGTTCCGAGGAAGATTGAGTAGTGTAACAGCTTGTCATAAGTTTTTCATAAGAGCCTGTATGTTTCCTGATACCAAAAACTAACGAGTAGAA
>JAMKCH010066552.1:0-47742 GCA_023653785.1 Ophioderma brevispina
CAGTGCAAGGCAGCACTCGAGCCTCCGGCTTTCGTGCTGCCTGCACGACTCCTACCGGTCGGCGTGCGATTATCCTGTCTCCCCTCCTGGCTATGGCACTAGGCTAGGTCCTTTATCCTTATCATATTACTTCTCGTGTTAGATTATCGATTGTTTTCAGCGTGCCTATGTTTCACGAATGCACTGGGCTCTGTTAGATAATGCACTGGTCATCAGATAATGAACGGGTCATAAGATAATGCACGGGTTCATCAATAATGCACGCGGGTCACCACAAGATCCAACAACTCCTATTAGCTACTAGAAATATCGCCAATTCCTTTGATAATCGACTTACTGCTCACTATCGAGTAACATGCCTGCATCGAATATATACCCTCTACGAACTTACTATCTACAATCTATGGTGTCAGTCAACTAAATATTTGTGAAAAAATATTGGTTTCTCGTTTAAAAGTATTAGTTGAATTCAAACATGCGCAGACCATTCCAATAATGTGATTTTGTACTGTTTCTCCCGTTAATCTTAATTAACGAGAACAAGCTTTTGTACTCTCAAAGGACGATAAGTTTGACATTAATATTGTCTATAAATATAAAATTCCCTTATTAATTGGTCAAATTAGAAAGCCTTTAAGAAAGTTTCAAGCTGATATACTGAATCCCTACCTCTGTGCAGTGACAGTCAGCGAGCAGCTTTGATGGGCGCCCAGTACACCGCACGCGTGCTGGCTTAAGCGACGGCGTTTTACACTGCGCACAAAGATGGCATACAATGACGCGTGCGTACAAGCTGAGTCAATGTTATGCATCAATGCATGGAGGTAGAGGAAATGGAATATATCATGTGGCTATTAATTATAGTTGGCCCATGAGAATTAAGTTGTACTTCAAGAAACCTAAAATTAACAAATAAAATCGTTTCAAGGCAGAAACAGTCATGTTTTACTACATGTCTGAGTTGGTCTTTAACATCTAATACAGTGGGCTTGGAATTGGGTAGAAAATTATAGCATTATATGCAAGACAGTCACTGAGTTTGTTGGAAAAAGTAAAGGGCAGTGCGAAAAGTTATCTTTTTCAATATCATGACGCGTTTAATCGCTAATGGGTTTGTTTTTTGAAACTGCAAGGGAGGTGCGAGAAAGCTTAGCCACTCTAAGCGTCTTAGAGAGGTATGATTTTTCTCGCACTTCCAAGATCATTTCGCAAAACAAAAATAAACAATGAATTGCGTCAAGGTCTTTTGGACATATTTATAGAGGATATGTGGACATGTTGGAGTATAGAAGTGTTTTCATTTATTTTGTAAAAAAACTACTCAAAATTAGATAATTACAGTTTTAATTATTAAGTTAATGTTATGATTTGATACTATTGTTTCTCAAAGTATAGGGACGGATAAGGACCACGCCTCAGTGCATTCCACAGGGATAATGGCACTTGACCGTATGGGTCAATGCAGGGCAGCACTCGAGAATACGGCTCTCGTGCTGAATGCAATGAACCAACGTTTTCGCGTCGATTATCCTGTAGAAGGACAACTAGGCTAGGGTCCTTTATACCTTATCTTAATTGCCTGCGTTCGATAAAATGAGTGGATTTGTTTGATTGTAGGTGATACTGGGAGGTGAAACGAAAATATCGGAAAGTGATCTGATAAGTCGGTAATGAGGACACCAGATTTGATCACCGTAAGATATCATTGTAGAGAAAAATGTTGTCACCAGTAATGCATTTTTCTAGTAGGCCTATCAATACAAGGGAAAGAAATTGTTTGAATAAATCAAGTTGATGAAGTTGTTGATTGGGGGGCCTACTATCCACATTTCCAAGGAGAGAGATCAGATTAAGTTCGCCCATGATGTAAGCATTGCTTATTTTTCTCTTTATTACGTGATCCAAATGTTTTTTCAAGTGATGTATAAAGTCATCAAAAACAACATATTCGGCTTATAAATAATTACCTATGATGGTGTTGTATGGATGGGTATTTCAAATAAATATCGAGTCACAGTCAGCACAGTCTAATTTGAGGTCAGGCTGAGAATAAAATTAAATTTGTATAATAAATAAGGCTCCTCCACCTTTCCTGTCGGACGTATACAATTTTCCGCGTTGTAACATGGAGGTCAACAAGATTGGCCTCGGAACTATCATTGAACCAGGATTCAGTAAAAACCTAAATTCAAAGCGGTGGGTGAGTGCGTAAAAATAGTCAGTATGGAATTACCATTCTTATTTAGACTCGGGCTATTATGATGTATTAATGATTAAAACAGGATTTTGTCAAAGCTGGATGAATTTAAAACTGGCATTGTTCAAAAATAGGAACGATATAAGAAAAATGGGTGGTCATATTACATGCAGTATCACTGCCTAGGAGTGAGAGTTTAAGACCAGCCAGAGGCCATAGCTGCATTAAAAAATGCCCCAATATTCTATTTCTTCAACAATGTAAGGTATTTCAAATAGCGTCATGGGAGACTTGCCAGTTGGTCTAATCCCAATTGTATATGGCCATTATGTCTAACACCAATTGGTTAATACCATTTGGTCTAATATCCATTTAGGCTAATTACCAGTTAGTCTAATAGCCATGTAGTCTAATATTCATCTGGTCTAAAACTCAGATCGGCTATCTCCATATCGTCTACATCCGAATTGGTCTAATGCCAATAGGTCTAATACCCAACTGGTCTATATTCCCATTTGGTCTAATATCTAATGGTCTATTAGCCATCTGGTCTAATACCCAATTGGTCTAATACACACTAAAAACAATAAGGTCATTTTCCGTGGTACAGTATTCAACTATGCACACTACTCCGTAATGTGGTTCAAATTTTGAACCACAAAAAGGGTCAATTTTACCCTTTTCGTGGTCAAAATTGACCACTTTCGTGTCTTGGAGTGTTGTAGTGTGCATAGTTGACTCCTTTCCACGGAAAATTACCACGTTGTTTTTAGTGTGTATCCAGCAGTGGCGTAACCATCCCAGTTGGTCTAATAAGCATTTGGTCTAATAATCACTGGTATAACATTCAGCTAGTCTAATATTATTTGGTCTAATACCCAATTGGCACCCTACTGCCCCATTTGGTCTAAAATCCAGTTGGTCTAATATCATCTGGTCTTAAGAACCATTTGGTCTAATATTTAAAGGTTTAAACTCAACATATTTGTGGTCACGTCAAGGATTATTAAACCAAATGGGTATTATTAGACCAAATAGATATTAGACCAGGTGGACATTAGACCAAATTGATATTAGACCAGATGTATATTAGAACATTGGGTAATTAGACTAGATGGATTTAGACCAAATGGGCATAGACTATATGGATATTCGACAAATGTGGAAATGAGAGCAATGGTGTTTTGTGATTATTGAACCAATGGGTAGAACAAAATGGGCATTGACTAAGCATGGGCATTACAAAATGGATATTAGACGTTCTGGTTGTTTAGATAAATTTTGAATGGGGGTTTTAGACTAAATGTTTATTGGACAAATTGTATTAGACAATGGTTTAGACAATTGAAGTTGAACACAAATGGTTTTAGACCAAATGGCACTAACCTGTCATGGAGGAAGCAATCATTTTGCAAGAGACGCATTTACATAATCGTTGATTGCCTTTCGTCTCTCCATAATGGACAGTTTTCAGGTGTGCGTGCATGAAACGCCGCCGCAAGAGTTACCTTTACCTGGAGAAATATAATTTCCAAAACCTCTCTAGACTACAAATTGCGAAAAGAAAACGAGAAACTGTATCAGAACACCACCTCAATCAGTGAATGGGAACAATTTTTTTTTAACTGCGAAAAAGAACTAGGCTACGTGTATTTGGGGCTTTGTTTTTGCTTCCGATTTTAGATTCCAGGTCGACAGCAAACTCATTAATCCTGGTGTTTTAAATGTTGAATTCCTTTTATATACTTAAAAGATCAGGTTGGTTTTGATGAACAGGTATTCCCTTAATAACTGTGGGAGATAACCATCCCTGCAATACAATGTAGAAGAATATAAATTGAGTTCAATGGAGTAGTCATTTCGTTCAAGCAAACCCGAGTACACCGCGCTGCAAAAGTTAAATGGCCGAAATCTGTAACCCAAACACATGTAGCATAATCCAATATAATCATGCCAGTGCAAAGTTCTTTGTTCGCCTTTACATTTATTCATGCATGACTTGCCTACTGTACAGTGGTGGGTATTTTTAAAACTGATCTTTCTCTAACGTTTCTCTTGCTCTTTTGAAAATCGGAATTCTTTCATGAGTATAAACCCTAATCCCGAGGTCGAGGATGAAGTCTAGTCCTTGCAGAAAAGCCCGATTGTACCCGTGGATCATTTATTCCAATGAATTGGATAAATCTCTCTACCTTCGTAAATCATTTCGTTTTTGGGCAAAACGATGAAAAAGGAGACGTCTCAGACGCATATGGCAAAAAAAGAGTTCATGAGATTTTTAATGGGGGGGGGGGAGCCAAACACTACCTGTTATTTTTGTATTATTGTGTGTTTTTTTTTTTAAATTAAGTTTTAATTTGTTGACTTTTTTTCCTCTGGCACCTAAAACAGAGATGGAAAATGGGTCGCTTGCATAGACCTGTACAGCCGAATTTGATTTTAGCAAGCAATAGTACGCGAGTGGCTGGACCCAGCTTCACTTTCAATTTCTTTCTAAAATATGGCGACACTAACTAAATAAAGTAGTTCATAATATTATTCAAGCATAATAGAACAACAAACAAAAAAACGAAGCATCTCTCCCCGTGATTCAATAAGGAATGCTTCGGATTTAAAGATTTTAAAAAAATTGGCACTGTCGTCACGTTAAATCGTTCATTTGATTCGCATACGTTAACCATTGATCTACATGAAAAAAAAGAGAAACATCTAAAAAAAATTTCGATCGAGATTCGAAACCCTAGTAAGTTTATGGTCAAAGTCGATGCTTTACTATTGCAGTGTGGTTGTCGGTTTGGTTGAATGAACAATTCTCCATAATAGGTGTGAGATTACACGAAACCTTCCATACGAAATGTATAGAAGATTACGATTGGGATTACAATGTCCAGTCAGTTCATTTAAGCAAACCTGAGACATCGCGCTGCCAAATTCGATTTTAAGCCCTCACTTCAAGCAGCTGACCCGGGCATGCAAAGGATACAATACATGCACCTGGTTCACCTGAAATTTCAGATATTTCGGCAAGTGATTCATTTGCTTGGGTGTGTGCTGGAGGACAAGTCTTGCTAAGTTAATCTTTGATCTTCCATGAAAGCGCCCTATATCGACCAACACATTTAGTGTCGTCCCTGGGCATTTTAACAATTGAAATTTGAAGTACTTAATTATTATTGCAAGAGGGCGCTATTATAATTAAATTTGTCTCATCGAGAAATCCATAGCTGTCCACCAGGTGCTTATGATCGAGGTTTTACGGTAATGTTAAGAAATGCGGGTAAGCATCATAGTCAGCTACAGATCCATTGATGACTAATATCAACCTTGTTTTATGAAGATATATCAATGTTTTTCCAACGGTTCTAGACCTTTTTTTGTGCTAATTCTGAATCCGATGGGTGCCATACGAGCAACACTTGAGCATTTTTGTGAAAGCAAAAACTCTCAATGGCCCACCAGAACACAAAATAGTCATCTGCTTGATTCACCTCAAACGTTTCAATTTTTTTCAGCCAGTCCTCTGGTTAAAACATTCATTATGACCAAATAACATATGAGATTTTGTAACCACTTAATCAATTAACTCAATATGTCCGTCAATACAATAAAGTGTCCCTGGTCCTTGATCTACTTTTACTGCAGGTTGGTAATTTTGGTATATATCCTGGTGCTTTTAGCGTCAAGATTTATTAAAACTAAGAATATTTTTAAAAAAACGGGATACTAAATTCCTTCAACTTCATAGATCGAAGATGGCTCCGATACCTCTATTATACCTATAATTGATAGCTTTGTCTAACCTCGACTCAATGTTTTGTATATCCTCTAAGCCATCAATCAATGTACACATCATTAGTCAATCAGAGGAATCGATTCATGTAAGATGCCATCCAGATGGGATATCCAATTGCTGGAAATGGCACTTACTAAGCGTCGAAAAATCCGATCACAGAGTCTAGAGATATATGTTTCTTGTGTTTTTGCAGTTTTGGGTCGTCCATTGGCATCCATATTGGGATATTTGATGAATAACAACCCAAAGAACACTTAAGAGAGCCTTACTGGGATTTTTGGATTGATAATCTACTAAAAACCATCAAAAGATATACTGTTAGCCTGTAGCGTGAATGAATTACGGCCTTTATTGATTGACATTTGGCAGCCATCTGGGACGCTATTAGATGCCATCTTGCAGATATCAATCACTTATGATTATGTTATGAGATTTACATGCTCTGAATGGTTATAGTGATATACACAAACTGGCAGCTCTTGGATATATGTAGTAATGACTTTTGCCAATTCGGAGCCATCTTGAACTGGTTTATTGATTTGATTAATTATCAATTGTTGAAAACTATTCCTAATGTTTTCTATTAATATATTGATTGCTAATATCATTGTATATATACCAAGTTACCAGTCTACGGTCAAAAGTAGATAAATATCAGCTGCTTTGTTGTATTGGCTGCCATATTAAATCTCTTTCATTAGGCGGTTAATGAATCATACTTTAATGTGGTCACAAAGGTGTTTTACTTGGACGCCAAAAAATTACAACTTTTGAGTAATTAAACTGAGTTTTTAGTGTGTTCGATGGGCCATTTGAATTTTTGCGTTCTTTGACAAAATGCTCAAGGTTTTTCGTCTGGCATCCCACGGATTCAGATTGCAGCAGAAAAAACTGGTCGAGAAACCGTTGAAACATTATATATATTTTATAACAAGGTCACTGGTCTGTAAGCCCCTGGCATCATTAATGCTCCCGTGTACTAGATTGTATCGTTATAGCATATATCCTCCCCCCCCCCCCCCCCCCCCCCCGTGTACATGCGTAGTTCTCAACCTCTCAATAACAAATCTTAAATTTATTTAATTGAGTTCTGATACTGCATATTCCAGATTTAAGCATAATTTATCCATAATCAATCAACGAAAATGCAGTTTTTGGAATATTACAAGCAGGCTATTTCCTGCTTGAGAGCCTACTCGGACCAAACCTAAAAAATATCATGAACGTTTAAATGTAATAAGTATTATATTTGTGTCTAACTTCTCCCAATAAAAACTTATTATAGATAGAAACCGCACGAATTATGGATCGAAAAGGGAAGAGCGTAATGAATAGTCGATTATCCTTATTCGTTTTCATACACAATTCATGGATGTTCGGGCAAACGAATATAGCCAATGCGTAATCAGGATTATTTTAATTGTTGTGGGTTTTGGTATGTCATGAAGCAAGCTCCGTAGATGTTTTGTGCTAAAGTTATATTTCATTGCTTTTGGAATCATAGGGGACCAAAAATGATGGGGCTCAAATTTTCAGGACTGTTTGGCCCCCTTCTCACGGGCGTAAATGTGGACAGGAATACATTTGAAATCAAGTCAAATCGTGTTTTTATGAAGGTAAAATTTACCGATGCTCTGAATTATTGTTAAGGCTGGCGCCACAGTGGATTAGCCAGCTTTTTCGGGGGGGGGCAAAAGGGGGCATTTATTTTTCCAATGGCAAGCATATTAAATTTGTTAGTATAGTATATGGCCTATGTAATATCACTATTTTTCAGGGGGCCAAGAGGGGGGGGGCAGATTGCCCACAAAGGGGGGGCAAAAGCCTTCCCCCTGCCCCCCCCCCCGGCTACGCCACTGTGGCGACAAATTGTTCGTATTGTCTCATATGATTATTTTACAGTGTGGTGGCATCGGTTGGAAATTAACATGAAAAATGTATCAAGGTCTGCATGGTCTATGGGTTCACCAAGGACCGTTTCAATTGGTGCTATCACCATCGGCAGAAATGAGAGCAACTTATGGTGTCCGGTGGGTGAGATCAACCAATTCACGTGTCACTACGCTATGAGCATTTTTGACGGACACTGGAGCATAATAAAATGGCCGAGGATATTGATATTGAATCGTCAATAGCCATTTCGTGCAACGTTATTGACACGATGATCGTGTCAATAGTCATTTCGGGCGACGTTATTGACACGATGATCGTGTCAATAGCCATTTCGTGCGAAGTTATTGACACGATGATCATCGTGTCAATAACCATTTCGGGCGACGTTATTGGGACACGATGATCGTGTCACTAGCAATTTCGGGCGAGGAATGGACACACTGATCGTGTGGTTGGAATATATGGTCCTGGAGCATAAGTAAACTGGAGAAATATTCTAAGTCAAATTGTAAAGCACATAACCTCATGACCCTATGCAAATATGGTCGGAGCAGATGATTTGGAATATTTCTCCACTGCTCCAGGAGCATATTTGCCAGATGCTCAGGCCGGACCATATGGGTATTCAAATTGCTCAAGGAAATGAGTAAAATTGGTAGTTATTCTAATACATGGCAGCACGCTGATCTATCACAGACCTCGATTGCACTTACGACTAATTGAGTACAGACGGAAATGCCTTGAGAAGTCACCTCATACCCATGATTCTAAGACTAGGCTTGTGTGGCAATCATTGTATGATTTTCTTGTTAATACTGAATAATATGTCATTAAAATGAGAACACCGGCAGTAAACATAACCCAAACATAATGCTAGGGAGGGTTAGTCACGTGGTTTCCGTTCGATCACCATTGGCCTTATGGGGCCATGACTTGAATGTGAATTCAGTAAGGTCCATCATTCAAATGTCAAACCACTTATTGCTTATTGCTGAAAATGCATAATGCATGAGGCACAACTCAATCCCATGCAAACCCCGCTCAGTAGTACTACTTCCTTTGTCAAAATAAAATTATTATTAAGCAGGGAAAGTTCTTGTACTTCATTGATAGAAATTTTATGTCATCATAAGCTATCTATGGGTACTATTTTTTTCTCCAAAATCAGCCCTTGGATGCATGAGATATTTTTACTTTTGTAGTGCTGTACAATTCGGTCCATAATTGCAAGCTTTAGGTGTAAACATCTACAAATGATCAAATGTAAGACGGCACTCTTTAGAAACCAGATTTGTCAGTTGTTCAAATTGGTTCTTCAGGCCACTATGTCATCTGATGAACCATTTCTACAGCTACTAAAGACTTTGCATGATACTATGTTTGATGATTATTTCGGACAAACGGCAGCTATTACATTTACGACCTTCATGCACTCACACGAGTATTTAAGCAACCATCTCAAAATACACTGACTTGTGTTTTAGAACCTACCGGGGCTACAATGGTTCTCGACTTTAGATCTTACAGATTGAGATATTCTTAATAGAAAGCTTTACTTATTTAGGGACACCGCATATAGGTGAAATCTCTCTTTGCACCTTTAAAACCAATATCACAGGCGTTTTAACCGATTTTAATCTTGATTACATGCCAGGACATCTCGCCCTACCTCACGGTTTACCGACAGATCCGTTAGCATGAAAATGTCAAAACGTAAGATCGATTAACACCAAGTGAATCGTGTTTGAAATAACTCTTAGGGAAATACGTGTCATACAATAACATCGTCTCGGATGCAATATCTATTCTAACTCATTATTAACGAGAGAATACCAGGTTGACAGACGAATTTTCACCATTATTGCCTATTCCAAGGTTTTCATTCCTATTTTAAGCTTTCGTGCATGCGATCATGACTTCTGCAGGAGATGATCGCTGTACTCCAAGCAATACATTGTATTTAAATGCCACTTCATCACTCTATGACTACATCTACACGCCAGGGGAGTGGTACATGTATACCGTTATATATCCATGTTTCTTGACATTCGGATTGGCTACAAATCTTTCCTTTCTGTATGTCGTTTTGCGTGTTCCTCATATGCGTAACATTACCAATTTCTACCTGTCCAATTTGGCGTTGGCTGATCTGTTGTATCTAGTTCCTACCATTGTCAGTGAGATACATAGATATCGGACCTTTCCAATCCGATCAGTAAGAAGTAATCTCGCCATGTGCTACTTGGAATTTTACATAGCCTGTTCTTGTTTTCCATGGCTTCTCCCAATCTTGTCAGCCTGGTGACGTTAGAGAGATACCTAGCCATATGCCACCCACTTAAACATTATCTCGTAAAGGATGGGCCAGGCCAATTAAGTAGACAATTAGCTTTGGATCTTAGCGGCAATTTCTTGTTACAGCAACTTTTTTCTTCTACAAGGGATTATACATATCTGGTCGATGGCCCCCCCGAACATGAAGAATATCATTCCTACTCCAATGTGTACAAACGGTGTACGTTAACACCACGCTAGAAATTATATAGTTTTCTATGGTGACTATATTTGGTTTGCTAAGCTGGTTGTTTCAGGCTGGTGGTAACATTACCATGTATTTAATATCGTCATCGTTTAATCACCGTTGAAAGCGACTATTAATATGGGAAGATTCTAATCTCTTCCACTCATCAAGTGCAACCGGCTAGTCATCCATGGGGCACTTATTCTTTGCATGTTGTTGTTTTTCCTGGCGTACATCTAATATTTGTAATGATAGGACAGTTTGCTGGTACATATACATATCCGCTGAGCGGTGTCGGACAGTTAATTAGCATTCCATGGGTGGGGAACATTGCCCATAACTTCACTAACTGCCCGATTAACCCTGTAATTATAATCTTGCTAACAAGAAATACAAAGACGCCTTTATACTGGCATTTTCAAGTTGCAGATTTCATACAGAATTATCTTTTAAGTTGTAGGAATAAGAGTGCATGTCCTTTAAGAACACTTTTGAAATCTTTGTGAAGAATACCATAGAGATAACGTAAACTTCTGTCATGACGTCATTAATCTTTGTAACGGGTCGATTTATACAAACAAGAAGAAAGCCAATTATATTCAGAAACGTATTTCCAATTCACAACTGCACCAAACGCAATTTCACTGTGACAATAAAAAAAATAACTGCCTATTTGATTGTGACCACTAAAAGGGTCATTTCACACATTTTTGACCAAAAAAGTGGTCAACCATTTAAAACCCAACCCCCATTTTTTCGTCGGTGCATGTGCCTCAAAACGGTGTAAAATGAACCCCGTTGTTGAAAAATTTTAAGGGTGTAAAATGAGAAAAATGGTAAGCTTTTCTGACACGACAAAAATATGCCCACTTCCGGGAAATTCTGGGACAAGGCTATTTGAGAATCGCCATGGTTGGCCAGGACTGGATTTTAGCGGCATTTTTTGGTACCCCACTTTCCTATTTTACAAAAGATACGCACACAGCGTTGAAAGTACTCGTAACGATTGACCAACCAATCGTATGCGGATGGAAATTACAATCTGGATAAATATCCACAATCATGGAAAAAAATGTTGCACACCTTCTCCGATTTGGAGTGGGGGAAAGCGAACCCCTCTCTTTAACTTTTACTGTAAGGTTCAACATCATCTCGCGGCCGCAACCAAGATTCCATTTACAACGCCAGAAGTCTTTATCCTTCAATTGTCAGGAAATCCTCAGTTTTGCGTATCCCTACCGATTACATCGAGTAGTTAAGGTGTTGGCATCATGCTTTAAATGGGCCGAAGAATTCCTTTAAAATTTGATATACCCTATAGTACATTCATTTGTGCTGATAACAAATCTGAAATAAAAAAAAATAGGGCTCACCGTATTCGTTTTGAGAAAAGAGAGTTTCAAAAAGTACAATTTTGCTCGAAATGTTACATTATTTACCACACAACTCTATAGGAAAATGCGATGCACATGCCCCAAAAATAACAACTGGCCGAACGTTTTTCTGATTTTCACATAGGTTTAGGTCTAAGTTGCATACGTGAAAATACCGAAATAAAAACCATGGTGTCACGGTATTAGTTTTCCCTGAATCACCGAAAAAGGAAATTTTAGAGGGAAATTTCCATCTTCATTAGAGACGTGCGTCTCGCGTTATTTTACGCCTATATGTTACGCAGCAAAACAAAAATTGGGTGCATCAAAGGTGAGATGCATAATTAACCAGGCGCGTTATAGACAAGTCCTAGCAACATCAAAGATTTTATGAACGCGATACAAATTCGCGTAACGCGAGGGGAAAATCGCTCATGACTTTCTGCGACCTAAATCGCAACGAAGTTGACGTTTATGGCTTAATAAAGTCGGCTTGCGCGTACTCCTTAGAAACCAAATCATAATGCCAACACCTTAAGAGGGTCTGCCTCCTCCTTAGGGCGGGTAAATCTTCAACAATAGTACTTAACACACTGGTCTTCAAACCGTACCGCAGTGGCCAGTAACAGTAACAGAGATGGGAAGAATATTTTCCATTAATCTGGTGTTTTGTCCTGTGATGAAATCGATCATATTTTGTTGTTGAAACCCAAAAGTATTTTAGTTTATTAATCATTTTTTAGAGATTCATCGATCAATGTGTATAAAATCATATATGTACCATTCGCAATTAAGTTCAATGCAGAAAGTACAATACATTTTTTATTCATGTTGATCCATAAAAATTGAAATCAAGATATTTAAAATAGGCATTATCCGCAGACATAAAGTATAAAACTGGACAACCATTTGCATTTCACGCATCTGTTTATGCGCAGGACTATGAGGTGCGTTTATTCTTCCAATAAGTTACCTTTCATACAATAAAAATGGCTTGCTAAAGTGTAGGTTTTTAGTAGTGGCATGAATTGCGACTGCCGAATGCATCCCTGAAATCTTCCTATATGCACCCAAACTCATCAATTAGCATGATTAGAAGAATTCCCTGAAATACAATCCATCGAGCCCAACCTTGGCCATGCAGTTCTTCCCAATCCCCCTAGCCTAACTGGGCTGAAACCTCTCAATCAACAAAAACCCAACTTATGTAGCCCTACAGATAAGGCCGGGACAACCTCCCCCTATCTGTCCCAGGCTAAAGTTTGTTAATATTTCACACCAGAATCCTGCAGATGGGATCCGAGCGGAACTCCACCTGTTCAAGGACTTTCTAAATGTTTTTACAGTGTATAAATCTACACTAGAACCAAACTTAGTAGCCCTACAGATAATGCTGGAGCATACCTCCCCCTTATCTGTCCCAGGCATCAAGTTTGTTAATAGGTCACACCAGGATCCTCATATGGGATCCGAAGCGGAACTCCACCTGTTCCGACTTTTAAAAATGTTTTAAAGTTTTATAAATATGCCACCGATATTTTTCATAACCTACATCCTGTTTCAACTTATCAAATCCTCTCTAACAACCTTAATAATTACTTAATAATACAATAGAATTCTTTAGCACAGGTTGCCAAGTTGAATTAACTTGTTCCTGTCAAATTTAGAAATTGGAAATATTTAATAAATCTCTAACAGCAACTGTCTTTCCACACATCATTACATTTTATATTAACAAAGAGAAAAGGATAAATTAATGAGAAAACCGCCAAACAAATTTTTGGCCTAAAAAATTGCCCAACCCACGTCCCCTTTAAAAGCAAATAGCGCATGATTAGAGGGAAAGAAAACGGAAAACCAAAATAAACGCTAAATTACGCGCCTGACCAGCGAGGCCAGAAAGTTTGGAACCAAGGTAAATCCCCACTTAAAAACGGCCTAGCACTCTGATGAAAAAGAGACACACCTTGATTGCCGGTTAAGAACACAAGGTGGCGCTAGACAGATGCTGTTTGACTAATCTTTACCGAGATATAGAAATACTCGCTTTAGGGTGGAAGATGTGGAATTCTGATAATTTGAGTATGGGACATTGAGCAACTTCTCTCTGGTATTTTATTAAGACCTATGGTGCATCTTTTCCCTGCACATGCGTTAAGCTCTTTAGTGTACCTCTTCTATAAACTAACCAAATTAGTCTGGTGTGAGGGAAGAAAAATCTTCAATGCATCTAGTTCTTCAAACAATCTTAATCTAGTCAAACCTATCATTCTGCAAGATGTCATTAGAACCCAAAGCATCACAATGGTATAGGATGACCCCATACACGATCTGACCTGGACGCCTACAGCCATTTAGGAATACATCCCCACCGAGTCCTCCCACACACTCGCCCCCCCGCACAGTTGAGTTCCAGTGTTGGATTCTCCTACATGCTTAACTATGGAGTCGTCCAAAATCATGTAGTCATACGCCCTGCAAATAAAACAGGCAAAACCAGTAGCAGGTCCATCAAACAAAGTTAGAGCAAATCAAAGCATATGAAAATGTATAATTAAACATTCAACTGGTACCCTAAACCAGGCCAAAATTTGCTAAATCGTTAACTGTTCAACGATGAAGCATCGGAGCTGGCCCATACTCCCCGTCACCTTCATGTTATGCTCCTTATACTGGTACCTATCCTTTGATCACAGACCAACCTAAGGTTTATCAAATATGCCCTGCTTCAATAATAACGCATCTAAAATCACTCATTTTCCCAGTGTAGTCGTCCAGTGAAGGAAGGATTTCGACATGACAGCCATTTACTTAAAGAATGAAATCAATATGAGATGGCCTAATGTACCCACTAACAGCAGTCGATTTCCAGCGGCCAAAGTTTTTATTTTATCCCCCTGGAAATTCCCACATTGATGGTCGATTTATCAGCGCCACTCTTGAAGCGATGAAAGGGGAGAAGTCCTCTCTGTTTAAACCTACTGCGCGCACACATTTTTAGAACTCAATACTTGAACTTTGTGAAAACTTTCCATCAAATGAAATGAACAGCGGGCCTGACAGCTGCCTGAACCGAATGTCAAACCATCTTCACCTGCCTTTATAGGACACCTCGCCACATCATTTTCCCCTCAATTGGAGCAAAGTAGTTCTACCCAATTGAACAGTTTTAGAAAACCTAATGCTAAGCGACGTGTACCTGGATTGAACAAATGGAACATCTGAAACACTAATAATGTGTGAAGCATCCCCCCTTTTCGACATGATGCACAGGCATATTCTCCAACTCTAAGGAAACCACGTAGCCTAGGGAATATACTCTTTGAACCAGAACTGCTTCAGCGATGATTTGTCATAGTGAAAATGGCGAAACTTGTACATTGTCCCAAACATTAAGGCAACACCCTAGCTCTGATTGAGGAAACGTCCCGTTGGACAGTTAATGATGGTTCTTTACCCACGTTGTAACATGTACTGAGGATATTCCATTCCCTCATCACTTCAATTGCCTAATATGAATCCATCTACGATTTGTTTAAATCTTGAATCACTCATATGCACCATTAAATTACAAACATATTTGGTAATGTTATTGGCTATTATTTGATACAAAACTGATGTATACTCGGGTACACGTATCGCTTTGAGTGAGCAACTCAAAACATTAGTTTCATAATTGATTCATTCTGCAAAAGTTATCAAATTTAAATTTAGAAAAACCTAAAATTTAAAAATTTCAAAATTGTCGTCGTACTGTCCACTGGTTTCGTTTGTGTTCTTTTGTTTGAATCACCACCATTTTTTTTTTTTTTTTTTTTTTTCGGTAATGTGCCACCGATGTAAGGTGTTATTTCAAAATAATAAATATATTAATATGCGCTTACCACAGAGCAGTTCCCCCCACAATACTACTGCCACGAATATGGGAAAATTCTAACCATGTCAATTTAGAATTTTTGGCACAGATTTCCGCCATTCCTTGGAACCACATGCCGCGAAAAAGGCACCAAACCCCCACCCACTTACATGCTCAGATTTACTGTAGTCTTCCTAACCAAACCTATTTGGACAGAATAACGAAACTCGATAAAATAATCTAAGACGTCAAGCGCACATTCGAAGATTCTGCTTTACGCGCCTTAGATCTATCAGCGGCGTAACAACGCCCCATCTGGCGCACGGCCTTGCAATGAACGAAGACCGACCAGACACGAAACACTAAAATTTTAGATTCTAGTGCACAACAATTTGTCTTGACTTTGTCAAATTTTCCTGTGGCACTGCACCCGTTGTTCAACCGAACCGATCTCGAGGCCCAGAAACTGAAATTTCGATTGGGGACCACTGACTTTCGGAGCTAATGGCACCCCGGCTAGACAACGCCTATAAAGATCTAGTAATCCTGATGACCGAAATTTTCCCATCTTTAGGACCAAAAGGATTGAAGATCCATGAAGTGCTTCTCTACTAAGAGCCTTCACTGAATGTCTCTCAGTCAAGAATGTAAATAATCCCTCAAGGACTGGTGAAACGACCGCGCCCTTGGCACGCCTTGGACCACATAAAAGTTACCATTCCTGTAATTCCAACCACCAAAATGTTCCCGGGTGAACTCGGTAATAACCAAAACCGACTCAAAGTCTGGTTTTTTTGCCATACGTGCACCTGTGGAGGCCCTGGTGGCGCCTGCTACGTACATGTTGACACCACATCAACATTGGATGCTTGACTGCGCACATATCCTCTATCTATGCCATCATTTATCGAGGAACCCTCTGGAAAGAGATTGCTGAATAAGCCTGTATTCCCCTTGTTTTGAATTCGACAAAGCCTATTGTGAACCCCACAACCTTGAAGTGGTCACGAATCAAAGGGACCGGCAATCCGTCCAGTTTTTTTTTTCACGCCCTTTTCCTTGCCAAGCCGAAATTGATTACAATTAACTGAATCCCTTTCAACCCTTGCCCGAAATATGCCTTTTTGAAACCAAACTTGAACCCTTCTAACAAAATCCATGCAGCAATTTTTATCTGGAGAAATTTGCAACTCCTCAAGAATTTTCACATTGATTGAGCAGCACTTGCAACAAACACAAATGCTCCTTCTGGACAGGGAGTCTCTATTCCAAGTTCTGGCATTTGAATTTATTGCTTGCCGCTGCTCCTCCCCTAAGCCCCATCTTGCACATAAAGATGCAAGTTTTGTTGCACCCCTGCCCTATTAAGATGAACAAAACCCCTTGTCTTGGCAACTTCTCCACCATGACCTTGTGTGTATTGCATAAACTCTGTACCCAACACTATCAATGCTGAAGTTGTCGCCCCCCTGGAAACCCACGAAACCACAATTTGGTTGAATTGACATGATGAGTAGACCTGACCAGTGGATGTATGAGACACAACAGACAATGAATGCCCAAAGCTCCCTATCAAGTACCGCCCAAGACCACTCTGGATAGCCTTAAAGGACCATGGCCTTATCGCTAATAATCCTCACCCAAAGCCCAGATTTTACGGAAGTGACCACATTTTGGTATCAAAGACAGCTATCTTATTCACATTATCCCTGGTAAACTTAGAGCCAAAGGATGTTTATGATCGGAAAAGTACACCATTTTGGGCGAGCAATATTAATGTTACACCGTACTCTATGGGGCTTACAACACACGTTTCTAGCTCTCCCCCCCCTCCTCAGACTAATTGAAATCTCGGTGCGAAACTTTACAAAGATTGGGTTATGGAGTGCAGAACATCTATTACTTGAAAACTCCAATCTTTAAATCGGGTCAGCCGCCTTTAACCTATGTTGAACATAATTCCACCCCAAGCCCATACATTTTGATGCAGCTGAACGAATTATTTGCATGTATTTCAGACTTTCTTGAACACGGTGGGGATGGGCTTGCAAATAAACTGATTAAAAGAAAATCAAAAAAGCAGAAGAATGCCTAACTATGTGGATGAAATTTGCATCGCTTAGTGGGCTTTCCATACGAAAGTACCCCGCTCATCCACAACTAGCATCATCTACTGGTACATTAGTATTTTTGTTCTTGATCTAACAACAATTGATAAATCACTAAGTCGTCTTTCACAAAACTTTGCACGCATAAGATGGTCTCATATTACAACCACCATGCTGGATCCGCAAATTGACGTTAATGATTGATAATATCTCCCTTTCAAAGCACTGAGTTCCAGGTTGCTGCTGAACTGCTAGCGACTGATGACCTTGCCTGTTGTTGCACCACTGGTACTGATATAAAACACATTAAACGGAACTTGACCCTGTTTGAAGTTTGATTGTTTTTTACTAATGATGGGTTAAAAACAAATTTTTGAAAAAAAGGAGGAAAAGCCCCTTAACAGAGATGTCGTTTCGCGCATGCTGGGCATTATTCAAAGACATGAGGCCACAGAGTTAATCGCATAGCCCCAGCACATGTATCAATTTGCACCTGTTTTTAAATAACCTGTCATACAGTTTAAGCTGTAAAATGATGGGTTGGGGAGGAGGGCCTTTTAGCTTCTCTCATTACCAATCATGTCGTAAATAACAATCAAACTTAAACAGTCATGTTCTCGTTTTAATTGTTTTTATTTTTACCTTCATGATACATTCAATTCGCCAGGAGAGCTTTACACTTTTAAAGCACTCTGGTCCCATCCCCTGTAACAAACTGTCATCCCCAATGTCCAACCATCAGTATACACAATTTACATGTTTAAATCACACATTCACCACAATGTACATGATCTCAAAGATAAAATTTCCGGTCTATGTATGATATACTGTTTAATCAACACAACCACTGGACTGTGACCATGAACTTCAATTGTGTGTCCTTGCCTGTGTGAAACCATGTTTCTCTAGGTACATTTTCTGCACCATCGGTTTTAGTTCTGCAGACTTCTCTTTAATTCATGTAACAAGTTCATGAGCAGCATTAGAGCACTAATGCTTAAACGTAAGGCATCAACCAAACTGGTAGGCAACATCTTAATTAGTGTTTTGACTACAAGTACCCTTCATAATTTTGTACTTTCAATCGTACATGTATGACTGGCCCTGACTTCAGGACTTCCACACAAAAAACTTTTTGGCAATCCTATAGAATTTTAAAGGTACATGTAGTCAGTTAAAGGTTTTAACTTTGTTTCGCTAGTTAAACACACATAACTCTTTCCCTGTGTGGTCCTCTGTTAATTTAAAACATACTTTAATTTCAGCTTGTCCCAAAACTGCATGTCCCCAACAGCCTGGCAATGTTTCAATTGCTTATTGTAGAATTTCGAAGTTTTCCTCCGACGCCCACCAGCTACATTCAGATTTCAGTTTTAGGCACAGAATTTTCTTTTCACAAGCAGACGTAGAAGCAGACCTAGTGGAATGCGGTTTATCTTTTTTCCTGTGTTTAATTCCCGCATTTTTGCATTACCAAACACGGATCCACCTGCCGATGGTGCGTTTTCCCCATGTGGGAGTCTGAAACTTATAAAGATTGCGTTCACTTGTTGCAGGTTTGCACGCCCTTAGTGGTTTTAGTTCTGTTTATGTAGCACTGAAGACAACGTAAAGACACACATCGTCCGATCTTTTGAGTATCCTATTACTTTAATGGTGGTCCCCACGTTACCACCTGGGGCGACTTTGCTTAATTAATCCTTGAATACGAAACAGCTGAATCTGAGCCCAATCTAAATTGGCAATGTTTCACTTTTGCGGTTTCTAATCGCTGAGCACTGGTCAATGCAGACAGCAAATACCATTTGTTGTTTAAATCAATCAATACTAAAGACTCAGTGGGGAAAGTTTGCGTAAATAGTCTAATACAATTCTCACATCCCACTTAGATGTTACCGAGGTTGGGGTTTTCAAATTAAAAATCCTTGCAATGAACCCTTCACTACGGGATGTGTGCCCACTGTTTGAGACCAGTTGGTAGTAATAACTGATGAACAGGCACTTTTGCGCGTATTGATTCCACTTACCCAATGTTCATTTGGGCAATTTTTTTTTTCAGAAGAATTCTACAGACGCATTTATATCTGGCTGTCATCGGATTATACTTTCTCCTACTACAACAGTCCAACCATCCGCTGGAAATGTAGAGCGCTATACTGTTTCTTGGTCGAGTTCCTCCATGAGGCCAAGATAGATCAAGTGTTTGTCTCTGGAACTCCTGTGTTCATATGATCATCCTGTATTCCGCAAGTCAGAAGATTCAGTTGGTCTGAAGTGGATTGACATACAACCCGATACAGTAAGTTGTGTGTTTTGACCTTCAACTGGTACAATTATTGGTTCTTCAATAAGCATATAAACAATAACACTGGGAACAGCAGCACTGAGTAGTCCATTTTTGGTAGCGACAATAGAATGTTCAGATTTTGTCACTGTTATTTTCTGTAAACATTTGGCAATGAGGCAGAATGGTGGAATTTATATATATTGCTCAGGTCCCCAATCAGCTGTTAGAGCATCATTTGCTCAGCCTCTGGGTCCTGGCTTCATGTATCTTGGGAGCTGGTGGTTAAAAGACTAGAAGCAAGATATCAATTTTCGGTATATTTTCCAAAATATTCACACAATTGATTGAAAGTATTTCTGTTCAACATCCATTCTTTCTGATCATCAATTTTCCGTGATTTTTCAAATCTCAATTAATTTTGTTTTTTTCCTCCTTCCTGGGTAAGTGTGTGGCTGATAACCATATATTTCTATCTATGGCCCACTGCCAATTTGTTAGCCAGCACATTACAATCATGAGATTGGTTCCACCCATATGCTTGATGTACGCAACTGCCGTATATTGTTGCTTTAAATCAGCACGTGAACATTACTCATTTTCACTCTACAAATGACTTGAGTACTAAGAAATATTGCCAAATGATTTCCAAAAATTGATTTCATTTTTCTCAGCTCTCTTTGCTTCTTGCTCATTCCACCTTCCTCCAATATGCGTATGCCCATCGGTACCGCCCCATCCAAACTGAGGCGTCAGTTCCGATCTCAAGATTTGTTTTCCCCTGACTTATGCACCTATTGAGCTATCAACTGAGTTTGATCCACCAATTCATTCATTTTAGCACCCTCTGAAAGTTTCATGGAATCCTGTAGTTCCATTACTTCTACTTAGTGCATTTGTTTTTCTATTTCTAATGCTGTATGAAGTTGTCCGTATTGACAGCGGGGAAGCCCTAGGCTACCAAATTCCGCTAACAGTATCTACTTGCCTAATTTTTCGTATTTTGTGATTTCCAATTGTGCACCATCTTATCTTTCTTGTCTCTTTGTTTCTGTTAATTTCACCCTCATATTTACTGGAATTGAGAAAATGAATCCTAGAAACACTATCTCTTGTGTTGGTTGGAAACAAGACTTAGTTGGGTGAATAATGAATCCCAAACTTGAATATGTTTTGAAGCTGTAATTTGCACTAGTTTGAGCTGCTTTTTCAGTTTGAGAACAGATGAACTGTCACGATGTAGCCGATGATTTTATGACCTAGCCCACGAAGCTTAAGCAAATGGTGGTTTAAGGATTTTAGTAAAACCTCTAGGACCACTCACTCCCAGCCCTTTGGAAGGGCAAGAAATCTCCACAATTGATTATTCAATAGAATTTCAATATTTCTGTGTTCACCGCTATTGGGACAGAATAATATGCATCCTTGAGGTCGATTGAGGCCATTAGCAGTCTTGTAAAAGTCGAAAGGAAGCCGATTCAAATGATCCATCTAAGATGATGGTAGTCAATATGATTCATTCAATTTTGATAGATCGAGAATCATACACAAGCATCCATCTTTTTTAGGCCTGGTAAAAATATTTGAAATAAATTCTTCCCAACCGTGTATAGATTTTTCAATCACACCTTTATGAAATAATTCATTTATTTCACAGTTAACTGCTCTGAAAGTTTGTATGGGATGGTGGACTATTTGAATGGAGGTTTGATCAAAACAAATTCAAGGTCGTAAACCTGAAACTGCATTCAGAATTTTCACTCACTTGTTAAATTTTCCCACTGATGCATACGACTTCAACCGACCCCTAGACAGAGGATTGTTTGATGTGGAGTACTTGTTATTGTACTTGTTGTACTCACCTACCTCAACAGGTGATTGCTTTGCTACTGATCTGGCCTGGTCCCGTGTGTATGCCCTGCCGCTGAGTTTTCTGTGTTTGGTCTGGTTTGGACGAGAATTCCCTTTCTTGGATGGGCTGGTAATGGTTGGGGTATCTCTGACCCTGCGTTGAAAATGGTTGAAGTGTGAGGGTTATGGCATAAAAAGCCTGCAACGTTTCATGTTAATATGGCCTTGACCCTGGACCATTACCGCTGCCCATACCTGTTGTTATCGGTGGTTTCTAAAGTTAGCCTTCCGGGGAGGTTTCATTTTGTTCACCACACCTGCAACTGCCGCTTGCTCATCATGGATCTCTTTACACTGTTTTCCGAGATCATCCCCAAAAAGCCATTTAGTGACTTTTGCTGATGGATTGCACAGTGGGCAAAGCGGGTGGATGTCATCTTTCGGGCACTCTTTCCGCAAATTGTTCAACTCGTTGTTGCAAAGTCTGAGCCGCAGGAAGAAGCATCTCAAGGACTTCTGTGGTACTATCATCATCAGGCACGCTACGTGCTAACGCCGTAATTCCCTTGATCAAAGGCTCTGAATTTTCCTTTGAATTTCAGGTCCGGGGTTCTTGATTTCGAGATAATATATACCTATTGCAGGATTAACCCTTTGGTACCACCAAGTTCTCACAGTTTGAGGAGGGGTGTATTTATCAAAGGTCGGTGAGTGCTTTATCATCTAGCTTTTCTGTCAGCATGTAGTTCACAGATACCGGCCACCGAGGGAGCATATTCATCCCATATTCTGACGCAACGCATATTTTGCTGCAAATCCTTTGGAGTTTGCGATCATCTTTCACCTCATTATCCTTCTTTGGGATATTGTCATTGGGAATAGGAGCACTTCATGGAGGTGATGTGCGTGGTCGTTGCCCGTCTGTTTGACTTGAATTAATAATCTGTTACTGGTACTAGCCTTCAGCAAGTATCATCCAGAAGCCACTTGTGGTGTTGTCATGATTTGGTGCTGATACTGACTGTCAGCAAATGAGCACTTCTGAATCACATCGTATAGGTCAGGAAACACCGTCACAGCGCCTCTCTCCCTACCCCCACACTTCCCATATCATCTATACCTTTACCACTTTTTGGGGTTATCCAGGTCCCCAATTCTTGATTATAACCCATGCGGGAGCCTTGGCTTGCTGAAAAAATTCCTTAACTGTTTTGTTTCTTCTCTTTGGGCGACACAACCTCCTCGAGTTTTGCCATTCTAGCCTTTAGAGAGTCATTAGATGTCGTGTCTTCCTTCCCCACCCGTGGTGGATCTGCTTACCTCCCGATTATCGGTCGGGCTTAGCGCTAGGACTTGGAGGTGGGACATTGCCTTTAGCACTGCCCTGGTCGCGGGTGCCAATTTTTGCACTCGGACTTCCCACGGCCGGTACCGCCTTTTAGCCAGCAATATTCTGCGTTAGTTTTCCCTTTTAGGGAACGTCCTTCGTGCTTTCGCACTTGGTTTCTTGCTTTAGCAGAGGTGTCAGTTTATCCATGCGTGCGCAATTGCCAAGGCGATTTTCTTAAAAAAATCTGCACCAGTACGATTTAATCGTGTAACCCAAGTCGCATGCAAAACTACCGAATGCCCACGCATGCGCGAACGATATCCTGTAGAGAAATGGAAATGTATCATTAAGTACAATAGAATAATAGCAGTGTAAATTTGCTGTAGCACTCTGAAGAAACCTTTTGGTGGGCCCTAACGGTGCCAACCACTGAAACATAAAGATAAGTGTTTGATTGTCTTTAGGGTTCCCCTGACTTACCTGGCTGTTGGGAAATTATGGGAAGTCCAATTTTCTACCAAGTCCACAATTTCTTTACCAAAGAATATAGAGGAGATAAAAACTGGACAGGTCTTAATTGATTTGAAGCATAAGAAGGAATTTTATAAACTTTAAAGAATGCCCCTTTCATAAGTCATGTGACCCTACACCAATATGTGTACAAGCCAATATGATAATTTCAACGCAAACTAGTGATTCTAGACTAAGTATAATGAAACAAGGCGGTCTCGAAGACCACAAAAGTCCCCCGCTCGTCGCGGGAGTTAAAGGAGGAAAAGTAATATAACTTAAGATCACAGGGAGGATGTGATGGAAACCAGGAGGCTCCTACCATGTTTTTTCTTATTTTTTTCAGTTTCACTACCTTGGATGACCACAGATGAACTTGAAAAAATGCTGGTATCAATGTTGACTACACCCTCCAAGTTTACACGTTACACAACCATTTGTAGTTGTTGACATTGATGGCCCCGCATGACCTTGAAATGTCACACAACGGACGGGGAGCATTTCTATAGTCCCCCTTCGCCAACAACAATTGGCGGGGGGATTAATTAGGCCAGGTTTGCACAAGTAGCATTTGAAAATTTTCAATGAATGACCATTTAATCGGCTCGATGACCTTTGACCTCAATCTGAGTACACCACAAATGCAGCTGGGGTTAGTTGTTCTACTGACCACTCAGAAATAAAATTGAATGGATTGAGCCATGATACCAAAGACATTGCTGAGCTTGTAAGTTTTAAAACTCATAACGAGATCAATATCATTTTGTGTATCATACACAAAAAAAAATCCCTCCAATTTTATCCATTATTATGTTTTCAATTATTAATCTGACTTGTGGATCTCTGCATCATCAAGTCAGTCCCCTGTATAGTATAGATACACAGGATTTCGTCAGTTTGTAATTAGAATCCAAATGAAATTGGTGATGTTGTTCTGGGAAAAACCCGCCATTGGGGGACATTGAATTTTGAGTTTTTTTACTACACTGCAGAGTTTAATAGTTAAGTTTCATGAATGCTTACTTATTTCTTCTTTGATAACACATCAAAAGTTACGCATTATACAATATGAACAAAAAAATAAAGTTACAATATAACAGATTTAAACTATTTTTTTGTATTTTTCTTATTTATACAACTGAGTTTTGTTTTAATTAGCTAAATATTCTAAATTGTAGTACTGAAAGGAAGCTATTTACTTAAATACCACAGGCGATGCTTGAGCCCTTATTGTTTATGATCTCACCAATGCAAAATTAGACCTCAACTCAAGTAATTGATGGCTACATTGAAATGGTGGCTGCAACCATTATAACTATTGGACACCACTGCTAATATGCAGTTATATTGGTTGTAAAAAAGTTATAAAGTAAAGGATGCAAGATTTTGAAAAACATAAGAATGGTGGAAATTGGGCAAGTGTTTGCTCTAGTAGACATGAAACGTGATTACCCCATCATGACCTTGAACCATAATAAGGCTATAACCCATGTAAACAAAGATCCAACATGACAACTATCACGTTTTCATTCTTACAAGACCCAAATATGTCATACTGCATTTTAACAATATTAAGTTGATGCACCACCCCCCAGTGAACTTGGTTCCGGCTGACACTAAAATACCAAAAGCTTGCATCAAAAATGATTCCTATACTTTGATTAACGCTGAGGAAGGCAAACGTCGGTTCGAAGAGGACAAAGAACAATTTAGACTGAAGAAGTACCTGTTGGCAAAAATCATAACGGAATCCAAGATCAGGTTTTTCAACTGATAAGTTGCATCTCTTATAACTCGAAAGAAAATGTTATCGCACGACTCAACGGCCTTCTTATAGCCTCCAAGCTCTTAACCTGATTCTGTTCCCAAAAATGACCTTGCCACAAGTCGAAAAAAGATCCAGGATGATGTGAGGTCTAAAGATGCCTCTGCTGCACATCTAAGTGAATATGACACTGTATCTCAATGTTTTCTATCCGAATTTGTGCTTGGAAGTGACGACGTTGCTGATATAATTAGACAATTTCCAAATAAATCTGTTCCTGGAACAATCCCATCTGGCTTGGCAAAAAGAACCTTGACATATTGGCTCCCTAATCACTAGAATTGTTAATGATCTCTTTCCGCGGCATTTTCCCTTCTTGCTTTAAAAGAATCTATTATTACACCCGTGATTAAGAAGAGCAATGCTGAGAAGAAAACTGTATGAAGAAACTACCGGCCTATAGCCAACTTCCCTTTTCTCTAAAGTCATGAGAAGGCAGCGTAACGTCAAGTTATGGGGACCATGTGGACAGCACTAATCTTGGTGAGCATACTTCATCTGCGTTACAAGGCGTCACCATAGTACAGAGACAGCTCTCCTTAAGGTCAAGAATGATCTTCTGTGCTCCCTTGATAAAAATAAAGCTGTCCTCATGGTCCGTTCTCGACATGTCTGCTGCCTTCACCACGTCGATCACGATATTTTGTTAGGCACGACTGAGAATCAAAAAATTTGGCATAAAGCAAGGGCTAAAATCATGGTTCCACCTACCTAAGATATCGTGGACCAAATGTCTATTGATGGCGAATTCTCTGATGACCGGTTTTGAGATATTTCGTTGCCACAGGGATCAATCATCGGGCCCCATGGCGTTTATTTTATATAAATCCACACGTTGGCAATATTGTGCGTGCTTTGATATTCTTTCCAAGCTTATGTGATGATTTACAACGTTATGCCGAGTTTGATCCCAGATCTGAGGGTGATTGTCAACGTGTGCTCGCCAGGTTATCTTCTTGTATTGATGTCATCAATGCATGGATGATTCATAAACGCTTCGTTTTAAACCAGGTAAGACAGAGTTTGTGATTATCGCAATAGAAATGTTTCTGCTGCTCTTTCAACATTACTTGAAGTTAGGGAGTATCATCCAGAGATCAACATCAATCAAAAGAAATTTGGCGTCACTTCAATGAGTCTCTCCCATGTATTCTCAAGTCAACTCAGTGTAAATCTGTAACTTTTACATACATAACCTCTGGCGTATACGGCGTTTCATCACCAGTGATGCGTTCAGCCATGTTGTTAGAGGACTGTTCTCCGCCTTGAAGACGCAAAACTCTCTTCTTCTTGGCCTGCGTGAGGCTGACCTTATCGTCTTCAACGCCTGCAGAACAAGGCTGCGCGGGTGGTGATGGCTTGCGGAGGGGACCAGTCTCTTACTGATTGCTTAGGGAACTGCATTGGCTCCATGTTAGACAAAGAAGTCTATACAAAACTCATGCTGGATGTCTACAAGCTTAAATGATCGGCGCCAGATATCGATCAGCCATGATACATCTCCAGAACATGGATCCTGCTGAATATAGGCACGACTGCGCTCATCATCAGATCGTACCTGGCTATTGTTCGAGGGATCTTGCAAAGTTGCTGGTGAATGAGCTTACAATCGCTGCTGCTCGTCTTTGGAATGATCTCCCGGTATTAGTCGTGAAGTGCAGTCCTTGCATGTGTTCAAGCGACAAGATAAAACTCACCCCTGTTCTACTTTTGTTCTTTGTTTTTCCTCCCTGTTCATATTTTGTAAAGACGCCCGTTCTTCATGTAGCGCGATATAATGCTTTGTAATAATTAAAAATAATTTGTAATACTAATTACCACCAAATAGGCGGGCTCATAACAGTGCGAATGCTATGGATAATGTCAAAGCACAAAGATGACGCAAAAGAGATGCAATTGTGTGCAGTGGTGTGTATTTTGCGCAGTGGCGCGATTCTTGCATACGCTCCAGTATATTGGTTTACTTTTACGGGCGGAAAGGATAACAACTGGAATAATCCCACTAGTTTGTGGTAAACAAAGTATAGATAATAATTTCTCATCCTTCTGGTCATTTTAGCGAAAAAAATTGTGAATGTAGCACCTCACCTGGGTTAGGGTATGCGGCAAGTCTAAGGGTAAGGTGGGTGGTATTTTTTGGTGAATTTTTGAAAATAAGATGCACAGTATGGCTCTAAAACTATGTTTAGGTAAAACTAGTTATTTACATCATTTAGAGCTGAAAAACCGCATGAAAATCTGATATTCCCTACTTTCAGCGTGTAAAATTGGATTCGCCTATTTTCTGGAAATGTCAATTTGCTGACTCGCCTGACTTGATGACGTCATGTGACCCCATTACTAAGTATGTTGGTACTTATTCTGATATCATGGAAAAAAGGAGGAACATAGCTATCCCAATGGTATCAAAATCATTATGAATTCGCGTGGGGGGGTTATAAAAAAAAAAGACTTGGTAAAGAGAGGGTTAAGATTTGTCAACATTTTTGGTTGTTGTTTTGGGGATCTTATAGCCTTGTATTGTGGCACCTAAAATTTTGTTGCATTATTCCAGGTTAAAAACTAGACCTGGGAAAGATCTAATTTACAAGAATTTATTGGGAATGGATGGTGATCCCCTAATGACCCCTTGAGGTGGACTTGTACCTTGACCCTGTAACTTCACCAATATGTCCTATAATGTTATTAAATGTATTTTTATGTTAACCAACTTAAAAGGATCAATATTATTGAGTTTCAACTCACTCCAAGCATGTCAGTGATTTTACTTTTGCACCAATAACGGACCCCTGGGTCACGGTTGGGGGTCAATTCTTGTTCTGGATTATGATGCCACGAGGATTATACCTGACAAATTCAGCTCAATCGGAAGCATGTTGTAGATTTTGACCTTTGACCTTGAACTTTGACCTTTGGGGTCAAGACTATCATAGAAATCTTTACTATTATGTACATCCACTGTAGTAATAAACGGCTTTTTATCTGTCAAGGCTGGATAATCAATTGGTCTTCTTTTTAGCATTTTTTGGCAAATTGACCTTTTGACCCCCTTAATGACCTTGATCCCGGTATAAAAAAAAAACTTGTGTACACAACCAAAAATGCATTTGTTTCAATGTAAATAAAAAAAATCTACTATGCTTAGTTTGGAGATAAAAATTATCTTGAAATTATGACCTTAAAACCGGAAATGACTTAAACGACTTTGACCTCCAAAATAAAAATACCTTGCATACACCAGGTAACATGAATGCAAATTGAAGTTAAGTCACTGTACTATGTTTTGGTTTTGAAATAAAAATGTTTGAATATTTTGGAATATTTTTGATTTTGACCGGAAGTGACCCCTTAATGACCTTTGATCCTGAAACTATGGACAACCCGAAGACCCTGCCTGGTAAAAATACATGTGCTCTAATGACGTCACTCATGTTACGTAATTGTAAGGACAGCGTTGTTGAATATTGTACATTTTGGCTTTCAAACCGGAAATGACCCCCTTAATACCTTTGACTCCTATCCCTGAACACCTATATGAAGCAAGGTTCAGTGGTCCTATGAACCCAGGTTAGTTGATATCGGCGTATTGCTGTAGAAGAAGATAATTTGTACATTCAAATTTACATATTTTGACGCCGGGGGCCAGGTCAAAGGTCAGACAGGGGTCAATGTCATGTGACATGAGAGGACGACTCAGCAGTCATTTGGTGCAAGTCTAGTAAGAATACGTCAAACCATGACGGAGCTAGAGGCAATTGCTGAAGTGTTGCCAGAAGAAGAAGAAGAAAGAACGCATCAGAAACAGAACAAGACGGCCAGAAGGCCGTCTGTAATTAACTTTTTTTGCCTGCCAATATATGTGCCAATATGCTTGGACTCCTAGAGTTATTAAATTCTTGCAAAGTACTCCAATTACTCCAAACCATTTAATTAAAACACAATGACTTATTCCAAAAATGCACTTACTACAAAAGTAATCAAGTATTGTTAATGGTGATACCACTCACCGCTGCAAAATAGCATCCATGCTTCGTTAACTACTCACTTTTTCTGGGCTTTGTAATTACCCCGGATCAGCAGTTGATAGTGTAAACTCTTAAGAGAACATCATCTGGACTTGAGTGCATGATATATCTTGGTAATATCGTAATACTGGGCGGTATTCTTCTATACCGTGAAAAGCAGCCTCTGTGCCAACTTTATCTGTTCTTCTCACATGGACCCTGGGAAGCAAGATAATAGAAAATCAACATGTTAGGAGGATATTCTAAATGGTTTCTGCATATGTAAAAATGCATATACTTGTAATAAGATTAATCACAGCTCCCTAACTACTTCTGTAGGGTAAATTACCAAGCATCAAAAAAGGGGTGCCAAAATGTTTTGCTAAATTATCGCCCCCAACTCTAAAACTCATCTATCATTTTTCCCTCCTTTCATAAATGGAATAGAAACACAAATGAAGAAATGTCAATATCTGTAAACACAAACAAGCTGAACTTGATATGACACAATACATAACGACCCACATGACACTGATGACCATTTAAACCATGTGTAGTTCCAAAGCTCCACTCTTTCCAAGTCTCTATTAAATTCAGCAACGTATAGTTTAACAACTGAAAACAGAAGGGGTCACATTTTTGGAATTCAAACATATCTACTGAAGTAGCACAGATAGAGGTATGCAACGATGAATCTTTAGCTTTCTTCATTTCTATTATATATCAGCAGAAATTTAGATGAAATATCCTGTATTCCATTCTGATGCTTCATCTATTCATACTCAAATATTTGACAGAATTATTCAGTAATATTCTTGTTCACAAGAATATTTTCTATTTCTATCGTTTTCCATTCTTCCCCCACAAAAAAAAAATTCAAGAAATATTACTTATTAAAACACACACGTGCACGCAAACACACACATACGCACAACACACATACAACAGTCACACACACACACACCATTTGTGAGGTGAAACTATGGTAGCAGCCATAGGAGGATATAATTTCTATTGTTACTTAAGTGCCTCTGCATCACCATTCCACCATATTAAAGGGATGAGCAGCGATTTGCTGATCCGAAAGATCGAAAAAAAATCATCAAAATTCATATTTTGGTATTTTTGTTACTGGTATGGATGTGCTAACATAACCTGCAAGTGGTTGGCTTAAAATCCATGTATTAAAGACAAGGCAGTATAACTTATCTGATTCTGTAATTTCTATACGTGCGTATCAAAATTCCGACTTGAGATCAAAAAGGCCTTTCCCTGTGAATATCCCAGATTTTTAAGCGTGATATTGTGCACCATTACTTATACAGTTTGACCACAAACATAAACATTATTGATCTTTGTTTATTATGTACAGCTGTAAACCACAATCAGCTGTTTAGTGTAGATTTTGAGATGGCATTGCTGTATGTCTGTTTGCGAGAGACGGTAGACAAATTTCCTCAAATACTTCGTTTTTTGCACTATTTGGTATTATTTTCCTACATTATAGTAGTTATATGGAATTGTACACACCTATCCCTGATTTATGAGCTTAAAAATGCATTTCCACATTTTTTTTCACTCTCTCGCATTATCGCTGCTAATCCCTTTAAATTATGAACTGCTGACATTATACAGCACACAATAAACACCTTGTTATTGCTGAAAGAAATTCACACCTAGGAAAAATCACCATGATTATTAAAACATACTGTGTCAATGTGATTGCTCTTCACACACCATTAGTATGATACATAATACATACAATGTTACGTCTGTCTGTAACAATTCTATACATCATCTATATTAATATTTAAAGGGACGCAAGATTTTCTGTGGACACAAATTTCTCTAAATTTGCACTTAATTGGTTGTAGAACACTATCAAGACCATTTTGAAGATTTTTTGACAAACAAGGAAAGAAACCAAAAACTAAGTTTTGAACCAGCCTGCCATCCTAATTCACCCCCATTTAGAGGTGTGCTTGGATTTTCTGACGAGCACAGCAGAAAAATACTAAATTGTCTATTTATAACACAAAGATGGCATTTTTGGCTTATTCGCTTCAGGCATGATTTAAAGGCTGATTCAGAGATTTTGAAATATATTTGTTTGTGTAGTAATTAAAAATATTCCTCTCAAACTAAAGATAGTCACCTAATATGCTTAATTCCAAAGTTTGAGATGAATCAAATTTTTCGTTTTCATGCAGTAAACATTTATGCACAGTATAACAGTGCCATAGGATACCGTGTATAACGAAAATTCCGGATCCGTAATTTTATAATAAAGTTATGATTTTCTACATGAAGAACTTTGATTTGAGCTTAGTTATTTCACACGGTGATTAATATATGGACAAGCATTATGTATATGCAAAAAACATGATTTGTTTGAAAATTGAGTGCGCCCTCATCGGGAAATCTCTGAGTCAGCCTTTAATACATTGGTAAGAATTCCAAATATTCATAAAAGTAGGCTTTGAAACAAAATTGGGGGGTGCACTTTTTGAGAAATGTCCTTGTGTCTCTTTAAAATATTACGTGACTGACAGTTCCTGTGCATGATGTACAGCTGTTTTTTCACACCCATAATAAACTTAATTATGGGCAATAAATATTTTATGACCAATAAATTCCTGCATTGGGCAAGTAATATGGCTATAGCTGCTGCATTTCAAATATGAACTGCCTATCACAAAAATCAACAAATTTGTACCACAGGCATAAAATGCACACATGCACACACATGTACACATGCACGTACACACGCATGCATGTATACAAGCATGAACACACAAGCATGCATGCACACACACATGCAAAATACATATATTAATCCCTATCTGTTAATTCCCATCCAAAACAGGCAACTGGCTATGTTGAGCAATGAATAATTATTTCTGAAAGAGACTGTTGATTAACACTCATTTGATGTGATCAATTTACATGTCAGGTAAAACAGGAAAGTGGAAATAATATTAATCTTTTGTAATTTTGAAAGTTATGAACAGTTTTGTCATTTGTATAATTTGTGGTTTCAAATATTTCTGTGTGCTTTTACTTATGGTTCTGTATTTAACTGAGATAAGAGTGAAAATACAATCTGAGCCAGCCTTTATTACATCCAATATTCTTCACACCTATCAATAAGATGAAATGATATGATATGACTGCTGCAAATAAACTGCACCCATCAAAATAGAAACTGCAGCTGAGAGCTGACACATCAGATTTCCTTCGACAACCAAAAAACCTCTTGAAGTAGTCATTCAACTAATTAAATTGACAAGAAATTCTATATGGAATACTCCAAGAAAAAATAATGAAAACTGCTAAATTGAAGGCTATTCCTAGGATTGGTTTGAATACTTGTCTGAGTTTGTTATGGTGTAGTGTTCGAGATCATTTAACCAACCCCATTTTGCCCCACGGTTAAAATTTAAGATTTATTGAATTGGGACAGGCACGATTGGCATATGGTATTGAATGAATATATCATGCTGTAATGATCTGCATCTGTGTTCTAATTTATTTGATCAAAAGGCTGGTGAATTGAGCCTAATGGTGATAGGATAAAATTTTGTGAAACACATACTTATTAGCTACAATACAATGTACTGATTCACTTAAAATACATGTATGCACGCACACATGCATGGACACATTTTTTTAAATAAAATTTAAAACCACAATCTGCAGCTAGTGCCCTGGTTAGATTTGAGGAAAGGATTACAGTCAAGTGAAGGTTAATCAGGGCCCAGTAGATTCCTAACGAAAAGCTTGAAAAAGCTGTTGGGCCTTTAGGTGGGTCTAGGGGCAGTGCAAGTCCAGATCAACTCCATAGCATTGAGCAATATTCCTTCCATCAAATATCCCATGTGTTACAGACTTTTCCACGCTCAAATTGGTCTCATCAGTCACATGCGCACCCAGAAAACTGTCATCTTCTTAAATTATTGGTCTTTGTTATAGTCATCTTCAACAAAATTCCGATTTGTCTCCATTTTATTGTAAGAAATTTAGAGAATTTGGGACCCCTGATTTAGCTGAAGTAGTATCAATTTTGATATCAGATGAAAGGCCATATTTTTCTCATTGTCTTCCTAAAATTTCAGCTTTCAAATCCATTTCTTTCCCAGGATTCTGACAAATAACTGCCATTAATATTAGCACAGTAGTGCCTTGCATTGTGCATGATCGCGTCTAGCATCAAAACCACAAGTTTGTTCCCAACGGTAATTGGTGGTCACTGTAATACAAGTGTCAGGCTCCCATATCAAGTAGTGAACATGATAGACAAAATTGAAAATAAATGCCTTTAAGTGCAATGGTACCCTTCGAGTTGAAATTTTAGGAAGTTGTAATTCTCAGAATATCTCCTCATATTGCTTCAAAATAACCTGAACTTATCAAAATCTTCTTCACCACTGCTGACATCTTAGGTTTCCATGAAAGAACATCTTTTGCCTTGGACATGCAAATAATCAAATTGACAAGAAACTCTATATGGAACACACCATGATGACATTTCAGTAATTACATCTAAAGATGTTCCATCCTGTAGGCTTGAGACATAAACTTTAAAGTGAAAGGTTATATTTCAGCTGTTAGACCAATGCCTCTCTTTGCATTCAATTTTGATTTTTCATCAGTATTTGTATTTCAGGAAGGGAAATGGATGATCTATTAGGAAGCAGCTTCAAAATTTCAGATGCACCTGGCTTTTGATGATTTTAATCAAAAACACATAAAAACCAGAGCACCAATGATAAAGTGGCAAACATATTCCTCATCACTGGAGTGCAAGATATAGTACTTGCTCTTACAAAACTCAATGCAACAGTAAGGTCTAAGCTTTGAATAATTTTGCTTCATAAGTACTGGTAGATTTCATTTCATTTTCATATTTGTTTTTCAAACAATAGCTCAAGCAACCTCTCAATAATCTTTGACCTCAAATTCCTGAGCATACCATATAACCCACTCCTCTAGGATAATTATGAGCAACTGTAGTGAGTACTTATCTTTTCTGTAAAATAGCATTTGATATATATTTCAAGCTTGTCTTCTGTATCTCTGACCACACCATAGGCCAAACAAGAGCACCAATGGTGTATTTCCTTTAGCAATACTTTAAATGACCCTAGATGAATTTTGACCTCCTGAAAACCACACATGACCTACCCCATAAGGTTCATTCTGAGTAACTTTGGTAAATGTCTGTCCTTTTCTGTGACAGAAGCAGTATTTTGAGAATTTCCAACAAGTAGCTCAGTATAGTACTTACATACTGCGCACAGTGGGACATCTACATATCATATATATCCTGTTCAGAAGAACTTGACCTTAGATGACATTGTGACCTGGCAATGGACATTTGAACAACATTCTTATGTTTCAAGTGGACATCAACTTTTCAAGATGACCACTGACCTCTTGTACTAACAACTCACAAGCTCACAACTGAATGAAATCATTTCGGCCATCTTTTGGCGAGGTTTCCCAAAGCGGTCTAAGGCGCTGCACAGTTGGCAGGGTAAAAGATCGACCGAGCGGCACTGGTTCGAACCCTGCTAGAGTCAGGGTTTCTTGGTCATACTCAAAAAGTTCCTATAGGTCGGAGGAAATTGCATACTGATAAGTGGCGACTATGGACTTCTCCGCTCCCACCCTTGCGTTAGAATGTTGAGGTGTATGCAATGGTTGCCCGGTGCCTCTGGTTCGGAGCATCATGTAAAAGCTGTGGTCCTGTGTTGTCGAGGGAGTTCAATCTGAGCAAAGTAAAAGTTGCAGACCTCATCGATAAGAGTAGGGGACCATCCGGGTCTGTTACCTGCACTCATCCCTCTAGTACCAGAGTCCCTTCCAGCCCCCTGGCTAGCGTGGTGTGGTGGTGGCGGCCCGGGGCAAGGGCGGGCCTGACGACCTTGGATCATTATCAGCAACTTTGAGATGGACTAAGAATTTCAAGCATTTTTCAATAATGACCTCAAATGACTCTGTATATCCTTGACCTCAGGTTTTGAAGCATCCTCAAATATGGATGGCATATAAAACATCACACTATGCCAGACTACGCTAGGTGTAAATTGAGGTTAAGATTAAGATATCGATGTTGAATTCATCATCAGTCATTTGCAAAACAGTTAGATAAAAGTTTTCTCCAGTACACCTTATTTAATTACTTGTAATACCATGGCTTCTGAAAACACTTGGGCGGGTCGAGTTGTCAGTTGAGTTGCCTAAACCACTGAGCCCATTGTAGTGGTAGTTTTCATGACTGGTAATTATCGTAAAGTTGGTCCCTTCTGGAAGAGAGCTTATTTCCCTTGATGATAAACTATATATTGGTTTTATTTTGATCCACATTATGCTAGTTTAAGGATAAATATCAAATGGCATTTTTATACTCATTATCACTCCACTATTCATTTTTTGAAATCAGTGAAACCAAGTTAACAATTCAACTTTGTATAAATTTGACGACGACATTAGGTAGTATTCTGTTTTTATTCCCTAAAATTTGTCCTTTTATATCTTGCCATTCCCCTTTCTAAGCATAGAAACATTAGTTTCGTCCAACCGGTTCAAAACCTTAAACAACATGCTCTAGCAGCAGTGCCCTTGAAATAGAAGAACTGAATGAAGTGACTTATGATATCAGGAGAACTCTAAATTACCACTTGCCAACCGATCTTGAAAAAATGACCCACAAATCCTGAACATTATCCCCATTTTCTTCCTCAGTTCATCATCCATCAGCCTATATATCTGTCCACTGCTGGACGAAAGCCTCAATATGTTTCCATGCTGGATTTCGGCCTAACCTTCCACCACACGCTGGCCTAGTGCGGTTGGAAGGGACCCGGTACCTAGAGTGATGAGGCAGGTAACAGACCTGGGATGGTCCCCTACTCTTTCGATAAGTTTTCAACTTTTTATACGTGTTTCAGGACTGACCCCCCTTGAGACACGGGACCAACAGCTTTACATACTCTCGTACCATGAGGCCCGGACAACCATTGCATACACCTCCACATTGTACTCACTGGTTGGGAGCGAGGAGAAAATTCCATAATCACACTGCTAACTGTGCAATTATGCCATTTCCGACCTTATGGACTATTGATTTACAAAGAAACCCGACTCTTGCGGGGCTCGAACCAGGGCCGTCGATCGATCTTATCTCTGCCGACGTTTCGCACCTTAGGAACCTGCGGTTTGGCTCGGGCCACCTCCTCGCCCTTCTTCTCATTTACAGCTTGATAAGTTATAGTTTCAGTACAGCTTTGATATTTTAGTTTTTTTAGTGATGCTTGAGTAGTCCACCAGTGTAAGAAACCTTAGTATGGGGAAATGGGATTTGGGCGATTGAGGCAAGTACAGAGGCGGCTATAAATGTGGTCGGATTAACTGTTGGAGGCTTCTTGACTGGGAAACCTTATTTACCTGAGATGTAATTTTCCATGTATTGGGAGCTTGTTTGTTTTGCAGCACTTGACTAAGTGCGGTCCTTTGACAAGCTGAATTGTTAAATAGATTATTACGTCACTTCAGATTGATAACCTCCCATGGATTAAAGGGGGAAATAATGAACCAGGCGTGTGTCAGAAACCTTCCTATCTCAGGGTTAGAAATGACTAGTGAGGCCCCATAAAGATAATTTGGAGTAATCTTTGGAAAAAACAGGCAAGTTCTAGACCTCCATGTGGGTGGCTCTGCCAATGCCCATGATGGCCCTTCATAGGGGTCATTTTACTAACACCTTCTCTTGGGCCATTTCATCAAAGTCATTTACTTCAAGCTGTCTCCTTCTTTGAAACCCAGAAACAGATTTCTTCCATCAAAATAGACCCCTTTTAATATTATTCTTTAAAAAAATATACTCTGTACTTTTTTAATAAATAAAGCTCACCCACTTTTCTGAACGTGTAGCCCAAACATTAAAACCCTGACCTATTTCGAATTTTAAACCTTACTGATGTGTGTTATAAAATGATGACGACAATTCTTTTCTACAAAATATGAGTCGTTATCTAGTGCTCTACCTAGGATGGTATAGAAAACCCTTGAGCATTTAAACATGAAACTTAGAGCTCAATCTTTTCCCTTATATAAAATCTCATTTGTATGAAATCAGACAGGCATTTTGAAATGAAAAAAATGCTCTGAAGTGATCATTGATATAGATAGCCATGCGCTCAGTCTTGGCATGATGACAATGCCATTTCAATCCATTTGGCTGATTTGAAAGCAGCTTTGACCTTATTGTTGGTATACATCTAGTTGATTGCTGCAATGTTGTGCCATTACCCGGGTAACTCTTGTTTTTTGTTCCTTTGTTTTTTTTTTTTTTAATTTTTTAGGTTTTTTCTTTTTTTAATTTACAATTTTAAAACACATCTGTTTAGCTAGGACCACAAATCTACATCAATTATATATGAAAATATAGTAACAGAATAATTAAGTGGGAATATATTGTTGAAGGGTTAAAAAATGAAATCCACATATTTAAATCGAGGAAAACATTACCTTTTATTGTTTTGGTTTGACAAAAAAATTGGAGCTTCCGTTCAAAAGTTATGATCAAAAAATTGAACTTCGTGAATTGGATTCTATGTTTTCTATTGTTGTAAACATCTTGATGTATTTTATTGTTTTTCAAGTGCGATGTTTGTTTTTCAACTTTTTAAAAATTATCTCAAACCGTAATTTACCTTTTGAGCTCAATTTCAAAAGTATCTTGTAAAATTCAAGCACTTATTTTCTAATTCATCGTGAAAGTAGAATTGTGTTACTAAAAACATACAAAAAAAATATTACAAAAAACAGTGTTTCTAGACTTAATAACCTATATCTAAAAAAGTCAATTTTAAACGATAGGGCATCACTTGCAAACAGGATTCTCAAAAACGATTATCCTAGAGAGATGGGATTAAAGCAAAGCAATAACTACACTATGGGATGAGGACTAGAATATTGCCCATTAGCCCCATGGGAACTGTTTTAAGGGGGGTCATGGTGTCAGTTGGTGGAAAAATAATTATTATTTTGATTCTTGCTAATTACCCCCCTTGATGATGCCCATTATCGTTTTTTAAAATTGACTTTTTAGTATAGGTTAGTAAGTTGAAAACACTGTTTTTTTTAATTTTGTATGTTTTAGAAACATGTTTTACTTTCATATGAATTAGAAGTAGTGCAAATTTTAAAAGATAATTGTGAAAATTAGAGTTCAAAAGCGTAATCATTTTTTTTTTTGTAGATCTAGATTTTTAAAGTAGAAAAAAAACTAACTATCGCAGCTTTGAAAAAAACAAAACATACTAGATGTTTAAAACAAAAGAAAACATAAGAAATTCCAATTAATAAGTCAATTTTTGCCAATAACTTTTGAAACGGACGCTCCGAGTGTGTCGAACAAAAAGCAATAGAAGGGTAATTTTTTCCTGATTTAAGGTGTGATTTCATTTTTAGCTTCCCAATGATATAATTACCCCTTACAATGTTTAGAGGTTCAAGGTAGGGTTCAATGGTGTTGGCGAGTACAGATTAGGAACAGGGTTGGTATTATACAACCTTATAGCGATGTTCCAAACTGACAATGGCGAAACCCTATGTTCTTTCTGTTTTGGGCTCCTTTCAAAGCTTAACAAGCGGTCACAGGGATTCCATCGCTACACTTAGATCAATAAGGACGGTCAGCAACGTAATTTGTGCATTGTACATATCGACCAAAACCAGAATTGCGTAGGATTGAGGGTGAAGTTTTGGGTCATATGCAATATTCTTGGAAAACTGTGCATAACCCACTCAGACTTGCGGTCTGGTTCCAAGCAAATTTTGTATGCTCACATAATCATTGTACCTCAAAGTGCACAAAACACCTGAGCTTCAACAACAGGAGCAATGAAGCCAGCCCCCATAACCCTTTGTGTGCAAACATATATCGATGGGAATGCATGTTGATTTCATAATTCTTTGTTTCACGCTGTGAGGAAACTTATAGTCAAGGTTACACAACCCCTAGCATATGTATAGAGTACAGGTCAAGAAGGTACCCAAAAATCATATAATAAAATCATTCTGAATTTGAAAATGCAAGACCTTAGGTTTACGGCCAAAAGACTCAGTCTCAACTTCCTAGAATCAAGTTAACATTCTGGTTACCGTCCCTTTTTATAGTTTTTTTTAAATTTTACACAAATGCAAGGGAAAACTGTGTTAGAAGGGATAAGGATTAGACCTAAAGGATTATGACAAAAGTCATCTATGAGGCACTGTGATGCAACTTCTGCTTCATAAATACAAAGCAACTGTCAGACATCAAATTATCAACTAAAATTTGAAGGTTGCAAAAGTTACAACAAATATATCTTTCAGGTTCTAAGGTAAATAGGTTAGGTTTAATGCTGTTAGAAGATTTATCAAAGAAACAAATGAAAGATCTATAATTTGGTGTAAGACAAATTTTAAAGCCACAAACTCAGCCACCCATTATATCTAGCATCTAAATTGGTCAGCAATGCGATAAAATAAAAAAATGTGGAAAATGTCATTATTTTTAGCTTATAAATCGGGATAAGTGTGTAAATTTCCATAAACTACTGTTAATGTCATGAAAAAAATCTCCACATAGTGAAAATAATGAAGTACTTGAGAATTTGTCATAACGTCTCCTTCAAATAGACAGGCAGGGATGGCCCGTCTCAAATCAATACTAACAGCTTAATTGTTGTTTTCACACAAAGATTCAGGTTTAATGTTTTGAGGTCAAACTGGTACATTATGGGCACAATATCATGCTTTAAAAAAAATCGGTAATTCACAGGCTTTTTGATCTCAATTTGGATTTTTTTTTTACGACGGGAAACAGACCAAACAAGAAATTACGAATCAGATAAACAGTACTGCCTGTTTGTCTTTAATACACAATTTCAAGCAACCACTTGCAGGTTCGGTTTAGCACATCCCTGCTATTAACAAAAAACACCAAAATATGAATTTGTTGATGTTTTTTTTTCCGATGTGTTCGGATCAGCAAATCACTGCTTTAAGACTTTCAACAGGCCATACAAGTGTTAAGTGTTTCAGCACCAACAAAAAAATTCCACTTCAACCTGGCTTTCAGCCATTGCTAAGTTAACACATCTTCCTTTCATTATGCTCGCTTTAATCTCGCTTCCCATCACCCCCTTATTTTCAATGCCTTGCTTTTATGCATGCAGGTATGTTAGTCGTTCCACTAAGTATGCACAGAAACAGTCGAGTGTGTGGTGCTATCTGCCTAATGTTTTTCAACTCTGCATTGATTGCTTCTTCCGTTTTCGTCCTCCCCTGTTTCTTCACCTTGTACCCACCATCTCCCCATTCATAGAGCCACAAATGTCAACACACTTGGAGATATTAAGCCCCCTCACAACAGAATAAATGTGAGGAACAATGGGTTGTGTGATATGCTCTACTCCAATTCCTAGATTTTCAACATCGAAAGTGTTTTTTTTTTTTAGTCCTCTTCAAGACATCAGAAGCACACATAGGAATACTCTGGTTGTTATTCTGTGACATGTGTGTCTGTGGTCACAATGTAACCCTTACTATATTTGCGTGCCGTAAGTGGAGTTTCTGTAAGGGCCTTATGATTAGATGATTATGTGAACTTGGTGGGAAGGAGGGTGTGGGGTGGGTTTACATGTTGGTGACCTCATGTGATCTGATTACCGCATGTGACCTTGGGCCCCATTCCTAACCGCGACGGCAGACAACACTTCCGTCCCGAAGACCCGCGATGTATTTTTTTTTTTGTTTTCCTTTTCTTTGTTGTTGACATGGGTTAGTATGCACCCGTTGTGAGCGGCTGTTCTCGAGATAGCCCAATGGGTAAATCACGTCTCTTTAGCTCTGGAATTGGACACAGAGCATACGTGCGTGATCCATAGCCTCCAGTGTGTCTCCAGACTATTGTAACAGATCCAATGATGAAGTTGTATTGTTTACTTTTTACTCTGTGTCTATATATCACTGAGAGACTTCTTTGTAGGATTTTCAACTTCATCTTGTCCACAATACATTGTAATATCGACACTAAATTGAGCATCTCCTTGAATTGGTTGACATTTTTTTTAATTCATCGAAAGTTCCTTAGGTAATACACCTGTACCTATCATACTTCAATTCATGAGTTTTTAAAACTTAGGAGGCAGGTCTACACTAAGGGTAGAGGGACAGTCAAAGGTGTATTTATCTGAACTATTGCAAGCCACCTGTCTACAAGCCATCATGCATAAGTGGTTGAGTTTTCACCACCTTGGATAATCAAATCGCCAAGCCCAATCTGACAATACAAGGTTAGTTTATCACTCACTTTACTTCATTTGAACGAGGACAACAAATGATGGTCATTAGTATCAACATATTATAACCTCAGCCATTGTGATATCGTTAAATTCTCTGGGTTCTTTTTGTTTTTTAAAAAAAAAAAAAAAAAAAAAAAAAAATACAAAATTGTTAATTTTTTGCCAACTTTGTATGTTTAAATGTTCATACAAACACAATTTGTCCTTTCATATTCCAGAATGCACTGTTGCTTCTCACCATTCACCTTCTCACCGCTTTCCTGTGTGACTGGACTCATAGTAATGACAGATAAATTGCTATACTCGGGGACAGAAACCTTTGATGAGCGCGTACCACCTGGTTGTAACAGGGGTGTAGCTATCAGCACATATGACGTTGTGTTGGCGACCCAGCAACAGCTCAGATCGCTTCAGCTGGCCCCAAATCAAGGCAAGTGCATTTTTTCTTCTGCAGTAAATACGCACAGAACCATGAAAGTAGGCGTGCGCTCGTCAAAGTGTTTTCTGTCCCCGACTATAGGACTCATTGGTCTTTTTACAACTCCTGATACCCTAGACTGCAAGGCATTTCTCAAGTTTACTTCTGATGAGTTTACTCATCTCCTAATAACCAAACTTTTTGATGCACAGATTCATGACCTTTGCCGTCTCATGAATAATCATACTTGCATTATTACACACAATTTTTTCTAAGTTGCTGTGAATCACTATCCATGAAATCTCGCCCAGCAAAAAGAGTGGAACTTTTTCTGAGTACCATTTTCTCTCCCCCTCTCCCCCCGTTCCTCATATCTCCCGGTTACATTGCCTGATTATATTTTTAAAGAGTCATATCTTTTCGTCTAGAACATACGCAGCTGCAAAACATCTTGTGCAAACCACAAAAAAATAATTCAATTTGTCCACATCTATTCTTAAGTGCTCTTTTTCCTCCACTGGCAACTTACCCTTTAACCCTTTTCAACCGGGTAGATTCTGTATATGTTATAATGCCACCTCAATGGTTTTAAGAAAAAACTTTCATCTCTGAGTAGCTATAAGGATAAAGGTGAAATTCTAGGGCTGACTAAACCCATTCCAACAAACACTGCTTTATGCCTTCACATGTGTGTCACCTCACTTTACAGTGGTGACACGTTCTGTTCCACACCATCAGCACAAACTCAAGAAATATTGAATGAAATCAATCACGTTTTTAAAGCATTAAGATATAGCTAATATATATATATATATATACCCTATACTACCTGCTGCATAAATCTTTACGTAACTTTGCAAGAGTTCGGCAAAAGAGTAGTGAATAAACACACATACATTCCGTGCCTTGTAGGTCTTCCATGTTTCATCAGCAGTGTATGTTTGCAGACAATGCAATACAGAGAAATAGTGATACATAACTTGAGGCTCACCCAGGATCCAATTCATATATTATTTTTTATGTGTACTATTTTTCTTCTTGGAAAAAATCATGTTCTAAAAATCATTACCAGTCCACTTCCTTCTTTTTGTTTGGATATTACAATGCAATAGTACCCAAAGGCAGTCAAAGATGATAAAAATGAAAGTAAAAATTATGTCTTTTTACTTTGGGGAGTCAATAAGACTATAAATTTGTGAAAGGGGATTAATACAAGGCAGAATGAATTAACTCATGAAGACATCAGATTTTGGTATGCGAGCTTTTAATCCATTACACCACGACATATTATATATGTATGTATACGGTGGTTACGCTTTTCTTGATCAATAACCAATTAAGAAACTCCCCAAGCACCACCCACTCCCTGTCACAGGCCTATTGAAATACCCTTACTTATTCCCCAAATTGACTTCATAAAAATCTTCCTCTCCTTCTATTCAGCCCATTTGAGAGAAAACAATTCCTGCAGATCCCTACTTGACTTTCTCCTGGTTGAATTGGTTAGCAGTGTGACTAGCCCTAAGGATATCATACTTTTAACTATCTCCTTGGATGAAAACGTGACACCGACCTTCTATTAAATCAAATCGCACCTGTTAAGACAGGGGGTTTAAGCACTCACATTTAATATCACCGCTCTCGTTCGCCCCCACTTTATTTCGGACTTCAAACCGCGATGTGACGCATGATTCAATTTGCACAAAAGTTGAAATCACTATCTTTTGGATATCTATGATGAGAAATGTTGTGGAATTTTACCTGCACTATTCCCTTCATGGACTGTCAACAAGTCGTACTTGGTTGATCCAATGATATCAATTTCTTCTTTTGCAAAGTGTGGTCATGGAGAATATATTATCAGAGCATACAATATTGGTAATTTAACACTAACACCCATGCCAAATTTTAAAAACATTTGACTATTAGTTTATGATCTGTTCTGGTACATACATAATCCATGGCTATAATGGGCAAGAAACTTTGCCAAAACAATTACCACCAGCGCATCGCAGAGAGGATCAAACTCTTATAAAGCAAACAGCTTTTAAGAACACAGAGGATTCATGCAGATAACCATATGCATCACAAAGTTTTGCAGTTCATTGTACAGACTACCGTATTGTTCCTATAAACGCCCCCCCGGGCGTTGCATTTTTCAAAAAGGGGCCGTTTATTAGTCAAAATGGAAATGTCAAAAATCCCCGCAAAAATCCCCTACACAGTTTACCTGTTCGCTCTTTGTGTATCTACGTTTGCCAGTTACCATTAGTGGCGGATCAGAAGCAGAAAGTACAGCGATTATGATATGGAATTACGACAGTCCCGTCATTAACTCATGTGAGTTGTAATCTTTAACTATTTTCTTGAATTGTTTTTATTATCCAAAAAAGCGTAAGGGGGGCGTTTATTAAGCAGGGGCGTTTATTAGGAACAACACGGTTAATAAAATTTATCAGTGAAATTCCATTTTTAATCAAAAAAGAAAAAAATAAAAAAGTGCAAAAATTTGAAATTTTGTCATAGTGGGATTTTTTTTTTAATTTCTTGGACACTGCAAAGCTTGCACAACCTTTTCCAAACCTGGCCATTTTGTGAAATGTTGTTCTAAAAAGAACAGTGGGAAATTTCTGCATAACTCGCTTTTTCTCCTTGGAAGAAAAACTTTAAAAAATTGATTCATAGTTGCCAGAACACTATAGCCACACATAGTTTTGGGTTATCTTAATTTGTGTAAAGAATTTTATCCCACAGGGATAGTTACCTTTACCCCCCAAGTCTCTCATGTAAAATAAACCTGTATCTTAAAAGCAATCAGAAATAAATTCCTGGCCATAGCAATTGTTTAAGATTCATTTTATTACGATAGCATAGAGGCATGACTTCTGTGAAACAATCTTTGGGAATAATTGCACTTTATGACAATGTAACTCATGTGAAAACATGTTATAACATCACTAATGCTGAAAGAAACGTGTTTTGCATGAATGATGCTGGAAAAGAATCCGCGAGCAATAGACTATCAATTTGCTTTTAATACACTAATGCCAATGACAAAACAAACATATTTCCCATATGACATCGGTATTTTTTAAGGGACTCTCAATTTTGATCACTGATAAAGATAACAGAGGCACAAGAAAGATAGCGGGCAGTCTGGGTGGTATAGCATTAACCTGGTAGATTCTACTAAAAGGTTAACACACAAACAGGGGCATTGGAGATGCTTCCCAAGCCATACATTGGCATTTGAGATTGGCTTCCCAAGCATAACAGTGCCTTTGATATGTGCTTCCCAACGCCATCCCAAAAAAACCCTATCTTAAGACGAGACTTTTTGGACTCCATTTGAATGTATTTGTTAATGCTGATTCTTAATATGGTCACAAAAATTATAAATTTTGATATTTTGAGATAAAAAACTTGTAAATGTTAAAACTTCAGTAATTTAATCACCTTCAGGACACAAGAGGTGTTTAAGTTGTATCCACACATGCAGTGAAATAAATTGCATTGAACCCATCAGTAATTTTTTCTGTTAAAATCTAATACATTCCCAAGGTAAATCAGGGCCGGACAAAATCGCCTGTCCGATAAGCCCGGGAACAGTAGAATTTTTTTTTTTCGGGCAGTAACACTTTGTGTAGTCCCGTGCCGTTCGGGCAAGTCCAAATCCCTGGTCCCAAATATCAGCTACCTGGTTTAATGGTTTACTGACTTACTACTCCCAATCGTCACATATTAATCAAAAAAACTATTACTGCCCATATTCCTTTACAAGTTTTAATTACAATACAATACGAAAATACATTGTAATTTAAAAAAAGAAAAATTAAAGATAATAATCTAATACACAACTTCGACAGAGCTGGGAATGCACCCTTGCCCATTTCCACAAAGCTCATGTTCGATCGATATTGCTTTCCCAGTCCTCCGGTCCCAGGGTCAACGATCTTGTCTAGCCACATTCTTTGCAATCTTTAACAGGGTGCGGAAAAATGTAAATTGCCCAGGAACCGATACTATTTTCCGCCGGACAGCTTCCAACATAAATGAATTTATTTCACCCGCCAAATTGAGTTCCTAATGTTCCGGTGATCGGGCGTTTAGAAAACCAGCTTTCACGCGCGATTCTCGCAATGATAAATTGGTATTTTTCCGCGCCAAAAAAAGCGCTGGAAAATTATTTTCCTGAGTCAGTAGTTACAATAAAGTAAATACCTCACCCCCATGTATTAAATGGACTCAAAAAAAAAAACCAACACTAATGGTGAACATAGCTTCCCTTCATATGTTACTTGCAATAAACAAAATAAACAACGGTAATTAACTCTGAATTATTTTTAAAAAATCATTTCAGAAACGACTAACATAGATTTGAAATCTAAATATATCCTCAATGTATTTTTTATTGCTAAAATACGGTCTTTTAGCTTGAAAAAATTACAAAATGGCCGACATTGACCCCTCGGCATGGCCCACGTGCGTAATCATTTGTTTTGACACAAAAAAAAATGATTTAGAACTCAGTTTAGCAGCTTCTCAGAGAAATCTAACGGTATTGCAAATTTGTGACAGAATTACAGGTGGGTGACGTATTACCTGTGGTCATTACCTGAAAAGTCGGAAGATCAGTAACCTATAGTTGAAGGCTTAGACTGGCTTGGGGGATTTCCCGGACCGTTTTTTATCATTAGTGTTTTCCCTTTCTCCCTTTCCCGCTTTACAGTCAGTTCAGACCAGTCCCGGCGGGCTTCCTGTACGGACTCATTTCCCCTGAGAATCGCGGTATGTTCGGGCATGTTCTTCACTGTCTCGGGCAAGCAGTTTTTCTCTATGAGGTTGCCCGATCGGGCCAAGCTAGAAAAATATATTTGTCGCGGCCTGGGTAAATTTTACAACATATTACTTATTACTTTTATCAGAACTTAATTTTTAAGCCTTTTTGTTCATATATTTTATATCACTTGGGAAATTTCCATCACTATTGGTACTCTTACAGTTTCCCTTGGCCAAAGCTAGAACCTCCATAAATGTCAGGTTTGTTCACTCTCACTTCTTTCCAACAACCAAATTTTGGCTAATACTGCCAAAAACTTGGAAAACAAAAAGAATGGTGAAGCATGATGGCTTTTTCGATAACTCAGACGAAAAGATAGCCATTTAAAGACCTGCTTTTTGATAGTGACATGGGAATCTCAATAACCGGTGCTAACTGTTTTAAAAAAACATATTGCCTCTACATCACAGTACACACCACAGCAGAGTCCAATTTGTATTCGACATTTGCACCGTAAAGTGCACCAAAGAGTCAATAACTTTACACACGAAAATTCTTTATTGAGACACATATAATTTGGTATGTAAGATTAAATTGCAGTTCCTTACAGACTGAACTATGTTTAATATTTAGAAGGTAATTA